>JABAJS010000006.1:154184-239597 GCA_018221635.1 Tephrocybe sp. 10521TJB | reverse complement strand
TTAAATAAGATGTCACCTTGATGTGACAGGTGTATCAAGGACAGAAATTTTGATGATAAGAGGATTTTCGACTGATGACTCCTTCATCATCCATGTTAACATGCAGTAGAGGCTACGAAATTGTGCATATTTCAGGAAGACACCCCTATCGAAGAGGCAGTAAAGTTATAGAGACAGATAATGGATATGAAATTTTTCCGAGGCCAATCAAATTTCGGTGTACCACGGACCGGGGAAAGACTGTAGCTATAACCCAACCACAAGTGATAAGTGTATGCTGGCTATCTCCATGAACTACGACATATGTGACAATTCATCATTGTTCTTCCGGATGCTTCTGTGACTCTTTTTCTTTTCGTCTCCTAGAGCCGGCAATCATATCCCTGACGAAATAATCGATCAACGTGACTTACTCTATATAAGGTGAAAGAGCATACCTTTTCTTAATTGCATCACTGCGACCTATCTTTCGAGCTGGATTTATAAACTCTGGTCGTTTGACTTTGCCCATCGATCTCCTCTTCATTTTCGATGGTTTTGGCAATTTCAGGATCCATTCGGGTACTTGTGAGCCAGACTGAAGGAGGACATTGGCAATTCTAGAAGAGCCAGGTCAGTATTGAATGCTAGACAATTTTGAATGCCGTAGTACGCTTTGAGATAAGGCGCATCTTCATCCGTGAAGAAGGTGACAGCTTTACCCTCGCGGCCTGCACGGCCCGTACGCCCTGAATTATAAAAAAGTATGCATTAGTTTGAAATGTTCTAGCCCGGACAGGTCAGACAGACCGATACGATGAACGTAGCTCTGAACGCTCGTTGGAAAATCGTAATTTATGACTTCTCTGACGCCCTTGAAGTCCATACCTCGTGCCATCACTTCTGTACTAACCATTACCCAACTCTCACCTCTGCGCATACGGCTTACGGCATCCTCTCGCTCTTTCTTACTCAACCCAGCGTGTAAGCAATCCACATTAGGGATGTTATTGAGCACGAGTTCTTCTGCGAGCGAAGTGGCACGCGGCTGAGACGAGGTGAAAATAAGGACGGGTGGGTTGTATGGTTGCGCCAGATAAGTTAACAGACTTGGTAGTTTTGACGGGTCATCGGCAACATAGGTGAGCGATTGTGAAATAAGGGGAAGAGGAGTATCCCTGCAAGTCAATCAGGTACAGTTGACAGGCAATATATTGTAACGTTGACGTACTTCAGACCAACAACAACACGAATAGGATCTTGCAGCATCCCCATCGCGATTTTCTCGGCTCCAGCAGGCAGAGTGGCACTGAATACGGCTTTTTGAATATGAGGGCGGGTGCACGACGCTAATATTTCTTCAATCTGAGGGTGGAACTCGGAGTCGAGCATGCGATCAGCTTCGTCCAGGACCAGATGGCGAACACTATACGCGCACAGCACTGAGTAATGACCAGCTGAAGACTTTGGCAACGTACTTGTTGAGATCAAGTTTGCCGGATTGAAGAGAGGCAACGAGGCGAAGAGGTGTGCTAATGATGATATCTGTGAAACGAGGTCAATGTTTTCTATCTGTAGTATTTTTCTTTTACGTTACGAACCAACTTTGTCGCGCACAGCTTTATCGGCCAATGTGCTAGCAGTCGCTTTGCTAAACAAAACTATTTTCCACTTTCTTCCTTGTGCCAGCTTGAGACACTCGTTGTGTATTTGGTGGGCTAATTCTCGGGTAGGAGCAATAATGACTGCTCTCACACCAGACCCCGTATCGCTTTTGACGCTAGAAGCAGGAGCTCGCAAGGCAGCCAAAACGGGGATAAGATAGGCAAGTGTTTTTCCTGTTCCTGTTGGCGAGATAGCTGCTAGATCGCGAGACTGGTGACGTCAAGTGTGTTAACCATGATAATACCAAAGCGCATACCTCTAGTAATATCGGTATACCATATGACTGTATTCCAGTCGGGTTTGTGTAACGATTCTGCGCAAGGTTGGAAAGCATATGTGAAGGAAGTTGGTACCGGTCCTTGAGAGCAATAAATGATTCGACATGTTCGGGGATATTCGAACCTTTGGCGACAACACGATGTTTTGGTGGGCTTAATACAGCCTCAGAAACCATGTCTTCGTCTCCCTGTTCTTCTCCTGATATCCCGTCCATCACATCCTCGTCCTCATCTTCAACTCTCCGCTTCTTTCCCTTCGGTCCATGATCATTTCCCAACGAGCTCTTACGTTTTCCCGAACCTCCCTGTGCATATTTGAAGAAGTCTAGCTCAGCTGGAAAGGCGCCATCGTTTCCTGATGGCTTCTGCTTGGTATTGGCAACTTTTGAGGTCTAAACAAAAATATAAGCTCGAATCGCCATGATTAAATTGTGAAAACAATACATTGAAAAGTAGGATGTCAGCCTTGAATCGACCCTTGTTGAATCTCGGTCCGCCCCTTGAAAGAAGTTGGAAAGCCTCTGACATGATGCCTGCCTGAGTTAATTAGGCGCGAGACGAGTCACTTGAGGCTGTGATGCACTGAGATATCTGAATTGTTATAAGTATTGTTGAGAGTGAGCACGCGCGTGAGTTACTGCGTATAACTCCAGGTTTTTTTCACAGGAAGTACCTTTCCAATAAATTACGTCAGCTCAAGAATTCAGAACTTTTTCAAGCTCGTCATGTCGCCGGCATGCCAGTGTGCATGGCATCTTTCCCTCAGAACGCACAGATCTAGAACGTCGAGCTAAAGTACATTATGACCCCGGTCCGCCAATAGCCGTCTATCCTTCCGCTGTGCAACCGTGTTCAACGCACAACTGCACAAGGACTCGGAGGCTTGAAACATCTGACCGTCCTTGTATACCGTTTCATCTCAGCTGATACAAAAAGTACATTCTTGGACTATCGTCTCATGGTCAGCTTACCTGGATATCTCTCCCACTCTTGAAAGCCATATGGTCGATCTGAGCATCTTTTCCAGTCATATATCCAATGTTGGGCAGTGATTCAGAAGATAGACGGTGCCCTACCGACAGAAGCATCCTGGCTGGTGAAAATTTCCCGTCGGAATGTAGAAGAGAGTAAGTCATGTGAACAATCCTCCGACATGTTTCCAAACTTCCGGGCCTATTTAAAAGAAACTATCCCTACCTGCTCGACTGGCATGGCTCTACCAATGGCTCTACTCTTGTCATATCTGCTTGGATACATAATTATCTCAGCAGCACGGGCTACAGTTATTGTTCCTGGTGCAGCCTGGACAGATACGAGTGGCAACTTGATACAGGCGCATGGCGGTGGATTCTTGAAGGTCTCTATTATCGCCGAACCCATCCGCAACACAATTCATTCTGCGCATAGGTTGACTCCACCTTCTACTGGTTCGGAGAAGACAAGACGCTCAATAGTGTACTCTTTCGTGCAGTCTCTTGCTATACGGTTAATCATCCTTTGATTTTTATCAAATAACAGATATTCACTTCTGTGCAGTCAACAGACCTCACAACATGGACCCGTCAAAATGATGCATTGACTCCAATCGCTGGGACGAATATATCCACATCGAATATAGTCGAGCGCCCAAAAGGTCCGTGTAAATTCCAGTGCGTATGACAAGTGTGTAATATGGTTCTAGTCGTCTTCAATAAAGCGGTGAGCAGATGTGCACCCAACCATGTAAGCTCTAACTGGTGGCGTTGTCAAGAACTCAGAGTTTGTCATGTGGTTTCATTCGGATACATCGGAGTCTGTTTTCTGAATTGATTCAACCGTCGAACGAGCTCATTTTCATGTCATAGTTACGGTGCAGCGCAGGTTGGAGTCGCTACAGCCAAGACTCCGTGTGGCCCATATGATTACCGAGGCAGTTTTAAACCACTTGGCGCCGACTCTCGTGATATGGGTCTTTTTCAAGACGGTGACTCTCTATATGAACTATTTTCATTGACCACAGCCATCTGACAATCAATGCAGATGATGGTATGATTTGTCCTCTGAAAACAAACGTTAGAAGGCGTAACCGTTGTGAAGCTGCACAGACTACGTACCTCCTTTACGCTTCCGATAACAATCAGAATTTCAAGATATCTATGCTTGATGCCAATTACTATGGGGTTGTGTCCCAAACCAGCGTCCTCACTGGTCTGTTGTGCTCCTTATTTCACTACGCGTTGTTAGTACTTAACAAAATACAGCATCAACCCTAGAAGCCCCTGGTATTATCAAAAGAAACGGCGTGAGTTTCTTGATTTTTCTCAAATATATGCCTTCACTAGTCATTATAACAGATCTATTATCTTATTGCCTCCCACACCAGTGGATGGGATCCGAATCCTAACAAGTTCTTTACCGCTTCTGTCAGTTCTCAATCACATCCTTTAAAGTGACTTCAATTTATGATGCGTATGGTGCTAGTCGCTTGCAGGACCCTGGTCAACACAATCAGATATCGCACCTCCAGCCACGCGCACATATTTTTCTCAGAATGCCTTCGATCTCCTAGTCAACAGCAATTTTGCAGTCTATATGGGTGACCGATGGCGTCCAACTCTTCTTGGCAGTAGCCGCTACATCTGGTTTCCTCTGTTGTGGTCTACTGGTGTTCCTCAGCTTCTTCAAACTGATGTTTGGAGCATTGATCTGTCCTCGGGGACATACACTGCAGCCACTGGCATTTCTTATGAAGCGGAAAGCGGTACAATTAGTGGCTCGGCAACCATTCTTACGGACGGGTCATTTTCTGGAGGAGAAGCTGTCGGTTTCCTCGGTTAAAATCGACGTCAACATACATTGCATAGCTTGCCTGACATTTGGTTTTATAGGGAATGGTGGATTTGTGACCATTAACAACGTCCAAGGGATTGGTGCTCCACAATGGGTTGCTCTATATTATGCTAACGGTGCGAGACTACCTCGTGAGCTACCATCAGCCCACTGAAAGGCCGTCTTCATGTTAGGTGATTCTACCTGGCGCAATACGACTGTTAGGTATGCTCGACGCGTTGTCAGGAAAGCTAAACAGCTCATATATCTGGCTTCAGTGTCAATGGTGGACCCTCAGTCTTAGTGGACCAACCGGATACTGGTGGTGGTCACGTCATTCTATCCGTCCCCGTTCAACTCACATTGAAAAATGGTTCCAATTCAATTACGTTTGGTGCTGGGCAAACTAGTAGGCAATTTATAAATTCGGTACTATTTCTACTCTGACCAGTCTATCAGACTACGCGGCGGACCTCGATAAGATCATTGTTTACACTGCGACATAACCTCGCATAATGTGCTGCCGACCTTTCTTTGAATGTTGTGGAACTATTACAAAGGTTGTAGTATTGTTGTCAAACGGAACGTGGGCTCCTCTCCACAAAGTATTTCCAGCCGTTGCAATGTGAATAAAAGACTAAAAATGCAGTGTTAAATACGATGGTTAATAGTGGCATTAAATACCCTCCAAAACATATTAAAAATGTCAGTAGTTCCACTGTAACGGAGAAAAGACGCTCTAAGTTGAACTGATCAAGGGTATCTATCCTTCGAGTTCTCTAAGCCCTTCTAGGTTGATTGGTTCGTGGCTAGTTGCCTATATTCTGGTCCCAGCTCTTCTTTAGTTGCTGAGAAGTCCCGTGGTCAGCGTTGCATCAAGTTACCGACAAAGTCCGTACCTCAAAAAAGACAAACATAAGAATTGTGTTGGGCCCGAGGCGCATAAAAGCCGGTGTCCAGCCTTTCAAAAGAAACCTGGGGCCTTCGACACGTAAGGACTGCGCCAGAATATGGGAGATGCTGGTATTTCCTGACTATGGGTAGGTGTTAAATATCCCATATAATCTCAAGCGCGAGGACGTACGGAAGCCATGACTCGTGACCGGATAACATCTGCGGGAGAGCAGACGGCTAAGGAAAGACAGTCAGTGTTGTTATGTCAGATGCAGCAACAAAGACGAACTAGTTGCAATAGTTCCTGCTAGTGTGCTAGCGATTATATGCAAAAGGAGGTTGTCGCGTAGTTGATAGTCAATGAGAGGTATCGGATGACGAAGCAATGTTGACTTGGCGAAATCATATCTGACACAGGGTTTCTTTACAAATGCCGATACGGAAAAGACATTACTCACGATACTACTTGAGATGCCTTAACAAAAGTGAGTGAACTGCAGAAATGGCAGGGTGAAGAGCAAACAAACCTACATTCATCAATACAGCCCTGACCTGATAACACAGTGAAGTGAGCAGGCAATCATACACCCTAAGTAACAAACATCCGCACCGTGTTGGGGGCCAGACCCCTTGCCAATCCCTTCAAACCTTCCTCCCTGATAAGGCTAATCAAACCTGTAAGAGCGTTTCTGTAGCCGTATCTCTTCTCAGGTGGCCGGATTGAATCACTTGTCATCCTGACGAGTAGTATATCTGCCATGATGTAAGATTAAGAGAGGCAGGGCGACTACAGCAGCACACACATACCTGCAGGATTACCGGCAATACCACCTAGGCCGCCAGCCAAACTAGCTGCAATTATCAGTCGCACGGTGGAGGGTGGGCCGTTTTGAGAAAAGCGGGCCTTTAGTTCTTCGTATGTTCCCAAACGAACCAGTGAATACGACATTTGCCGCATCAAAGATGCAGTGAGGCCTGAATATAAACTTCGAATCCCAGATTGTGCGATCGACTTGCGCAGAACGGTTATCGTAGAAGGTCGCCTGGACCCAGTTTCAAGTGTTTGCATTCGGCTTTTAAATTCGTGGGTATTCATTCTAGACCTTTCGAGAAGAGAACTCACACTTTGATCAGGTCTAGGGGATGTGTGCAAGAGGCAGCCACTAGAGGAGTCAGCCCACACCGTCTAATCGGTAGAACGACAACGTACTCGAGGCTGCCACTCCTGAAACCAGTGCAATCCATAACGTTAGACGTGGATGAGGACAATCATCGCGTTGAACTGACCTCCAAGCCTAGACCAGCCGCAAGGCGCATCAGAAGTCATACATTGTGACGGAGGTTCTGAAAGCAACGTACCAAAAGGGATGGCTGCTAGGCATGATGAACAGCTTTCTTCAACAAGCAGTGTTGAAACTTGAGGAAGAGAGCGAGCCTGCTGTATGTCAACTCGCTAAGGAACGCTACATTCACAGCTGTAATTTATACCTTGTGGGCTTACCTTGAACCACGCACGGTCACCGTTTGCCTGGAAGGGGATGCGTTCTCAAAAAAATCAGTGATGTAACGTCGGCGTTACCCGGCCCGATCGATCAATCTTATTCTTCAAAATTCAAAAATACACAGTAAATACAATGTACTCAGGGTACTCAGGCCTTCAGAAGTCAGTTCTGATCCATATAATAGAGAGTGCATCACTGTAACTGACTGAATTAAAATTGGACGCGCTCACAGGATATATCTGCGCTATTTGACGTCGGCTCCGTTGCCGAGATCGGAATAATAATCCGACCAGTCCGACTTGGTTGTTCATTCATCGACATATCCCAGTGACTTTTAGGGTCTTTAGGGTCCATGGGCCACGGTGAGTCAGTGCTCGAATCACAGGAGTTCTCTCGTTGATTCACGTCATGCGCATCTTTTCATACAGGCTAGTACCACGAGTTGGGCCTCGTGGCTTCTGGCGTCTAATACTTAAGCTTAGTGAATCTGCCGTGCGCGTCAGTGTACTCTGAGCTTTGAAGCTGGAAGATGAATACATCCGGGATCCTCTACACATCCTCATCACAGACTACCATTCATCTAACACTCGATAAAGTTGAAGTAAACGTTCTGATAGTGGATGGTGAGGATGGCTGATTACTCGTATGCAACTGACCAACGCCTTCCTCGATCGATAGTATCAGCAAGAGTGACACTTGTACAGACATACACAAATGCTCTTGACACGGTGACAGGACGATGCAAGTATGTGTTTCCTGTTCCTGCTAGCGCCGCAGTATGTGCGTTCAACATGGAGACATCGGATGGCCGCATCGTGGAAGGGGTCGTCAAAGATAGAGATACAGCACAGGAAGACCACGAAAGTGCCCTTCGCGCTGGGCAATTAACTGGGCTGGTTAATTATGCTACGGATGATAGTGAGCTTTGTAGTTCCAAACACTTTCTTTCTTACTTATACTATCCCAGTTTTCACTATTTCCATTGGATCAATACCCGCTCATACAAGTATTGTAGTTTCCATTGAGGTGTGTTTCTTCAACTATTTCTGTCTTCATTGACAATATTTCCGACTTTTAAGTATGTGATGAATCTCATCAACGACGATAACGCGGATGAAGTTCGGTTCCAGCTTCCTAATGGCATTGGACAGCGATATGGCGCACCTCCGGAGGAAATAACATCGGCGCACAGGCCGACAAGTCGCACCAGGATTAAAATCACTTGCGAAGTTCAGACGAGCGGTCGCATCAAGTCAATTACCAGTCCAACTCATCCTGACGATATAACAGAGACCAAATATGTGACCAAGGGAGGACGATTGTCGCGTCGCCGATCGACGATCAAATATCGGTCGCGCTCCTTCTTGGATCGTGATTTCGTATTGATCGTCAATGCCAATGGCCTTGACAGTCCTCGGTGTTTCGCAGAACTTCAAGAAGACGAACACGGGAAACGAACACTTGCCCTGCAGTTAACATTGGTACCAAAACTACGTCTGCCACCCATCAAAGCTCAGGAATATCTGTTTGTGCTTGATCGAAGCGGCAGCATGAGCTCTGACTCTCCTCGAAGTCGTATCGCCACGGCAAAGGATACTCTGTCCCTTCTGCTTCGAATGCTCCCTGCCTCGGGCACTCTATTCAATGTCTACATTTTTGATAACGTAGTGGAGCGTTTATCGCCCAATAGCCTCCAGTACAATGAAAAGAATCTGAAGGATGCGGTGTGTGCTGTTAATACAAACTGATATTGATGACTCACTGCTTTGCATAGAGTATATTTGTAGATCACATCGAAGCTCGAGGCGGAACAGAGCTTGGGAAAGCTATGCGGCATGTTCTACAAGCTCGTACGCAAACGATTCCGACGGTAGTCTTTCTGTTGACTGACGGCGAGGTGATTATTTTGATGAGCCCATTCGAGAGTAAAACTGACACTTCAAGGAAGGTTTATGGAGATGAGACCGTTCAACATGTAAGAGATGCGGTCAAACAAGCAGCTGAATCAGCTGCCCTTCGAGTTTTTACTCTCGGTATCGGCAACCAGGTCTCTACTGCAACTTGCGAGAGTATCGCTGCAGCAGGAAACGGCGTCTATCTCTATGCCACTGGAGCGGAAAGCATCGTTAGCAAGTGTGCTCGACTCTTTCGGGCTGGCAGAACCTCAATTATGAAGAATGCAACGATCGATTGGGGCCTCCTGAACGAGCATCTTGGGGGAATCATGTTCTCGAATCAGACCTTGTCGCCGAGAACAATTGCTACACTTCCCCCTCCTACTATTCAGCAAGCGCCAACACAGGTACACAGTATTCACTCTGGGACTCAAACAATTGTTTCTGCCATAATTCAGTTGAAGAAGGTCCGCATCCCGGAAAAAGTCACCATTCGTGGGACACTCGACAATGGTACCAATGACGCCTTTGAGCTATCAGTACCTGTTGACACCGTTTTCCTTAATGGTGCTAGCCATGGTTTGCCTCTGGTCCACACTCTTGCAGCATGGCGGGTGATCCAGGAGCATGAGGGGGGTAGGGCAGAACTGCCGTCATCAATTATGCCAGCTACAAGTGAAGAGTTACGACGGGCGGTCATTATCAGGCTTGGCAAGAGGTACCAACTTGTGAGCCGATACACGTCCTTCATTGCTGTTGACTTGGGGCAAGGCAACAGAAGACGCTCCCGCACGCCATTTACATTCAGGGACAGCACCAGTGGACAAGCAACAAGCCATACCGCGGAGCACAGCACTTTGGGCCTTCTTCAGACTACCTTCAACTTGCTTTCCGGATTACTTGGAGGTAGAAACCCAGTCATCGAAGACAATCGGACACTGCCGGGTTCGTGGCCTCTCTCACCCCCATCCAGCGGAGACGAAACAGACGGTGACAGCGATGGCGGTGATAGTGATGGGAGTGCTGAGAGTCATGACACATTTTCTACTATGAGCTCTCTGAACTCATGTGATTGCAGCGACGAGAGCTGGCCAGAGCTCCGTCCCCAGCTGTCCCCGGAGGAGGAGGAAATGCAGCATCAACCATCCCCAAGGATCGAGCTGCTGAACCTGGACTCTAATCAAGCCCCTGCGCAGGCAAGGCAAGCTGCCCAGTTGCCTCCCGTGCCTGTAGAGGTTGTCCAGCTTGTTCGCCTGCAATCTTTCGATGGGTCGTATTCACTTGACACCATCCGACCTATTTTTAAGGACGCGGTTGATGGAGCCACGGCGAACAACGTGGAAGGGAAGGTTTGGGCGACAGCTCTTGCTGTTGCGTTTATGCAGAAACGGATGGGAAACCAAAGGGAACTGTTAAATGATCTAATGATGAAAGCTATGGAATTTCTCAAAGGGCTAGCGGAAGTAGGCCAGCTGGATGTGCTGTTGCAACGTGCAGCGGATGCTCTTGGATAGGATGCATTATATATGTACATATCACTATGTTACTATTGCTGATATCTACTTATGTTACAGAGTAACTATGGACATATTCCTACATAGAGTGTATCATCGACTCCCGTTACGCGCATACAACAGTGACATCTCCAGTTCAACAAGAAAGCTGTTCTTGGAATGGATGTCCGTGGGTGTCCCGTGTATGCAACGCACCCTTCGGAGTTTCGGATGATTGAAACCTAGATATCACACAAGAAAGCTACTAATACAGAGTCGCGACGCACTTAAGTCATTGTGTCGCGTGTTAGCAACGACTCCAAAAGAGGCAAGGATATACGTCACAGAATATGTGGTCTCAGCATGCTCCCGGGGGTTCTCAATAAATATTCCAGTAAATTATCACAAGTAAGTATATGGCCCCATACACAATTATGAGAGAAAATGTGATTTTTCTGAGAACCATCCCGCCATTTTTTTTTTTTTGTCGTCAAGGGGGTCACGCCTTCTACATAATGTGAACGGTTCTCTTTCTATCATGAACGACAGTGACAATATCTTTAAAAAGTTTTTTGAGATTGAATTATTGCTCGAAATTTATAAGATGGAAAAACATCCGAATGAAAAACGGGAAAACCATTGTCGGCGAACACATCACACACTCATAACGTACACCCTCGGCCACGGCCCTCAGGACACCTAAAGTGTCTGGCTGTGTAAAGGTATAATATTGAGCGTAAGGTGTGAGTGGTCCGTGCGGGGCGGTGTTGTTTGTTTGGTTTCAGCTTGGTCCAATGAGAACAAGGAATCACGGTTGTCGCCCTGACTCTGCCTTCCACTCAACCACAACAAGTTCAATTTTGTGACACGTTTTCCCAATCCGTAGCCTTTCCCTCCTGCTTTTCTCTCTTCAGCTTTCCTTAAAATGAGCTCTCATGATGATGAACTTATCGACTACGAGGACGCACACGAAAATGTTCCCAATGGTTCTTCAGCCCAATCCGCGACTAATGGTGCTGTTGCATCTGGTGCAGGAGAAGGCGACGATAAGGACAAGAAGAACTTTTCAGGCATCCATTCAACCGGCTTTAGGTTTGTTGCGTTTCCGAACGCTTTCCCCTCGATTTCCCCCATCTTGCTCATTTTTTTCGCCACTAGGGATTTCTTGTTAAAACCAGAACTCCGTCGAGCCATCAGTGACCTGGGCTTTGAGCATCCTTCAGAAGGTATTAGTTTTCTGCATGTTTGTGGGAAGCGCCTCTGACAACGGTGTCATCTCCAGTTCAACAAGAATGCATCCCTCAAGCTGTGCTTGGAATGGACGTCCTTTGTCAGGCGAAATCGGGTCATGGAAAAACTGCTGTCTTTGTTCTGGCGACACTCCAACAACTCGAACCCGTCAACGGCGAAGTCTCTGTTCTCGTCCTTTGCCACACTCGCGAACTGGCCTTTCAAATCAAGAATGAATACACACGTTTCGCTAAGTACATGCCTGATGTACGCGTCAGCACTTTCTACGGCGGCACACCAGTCACAAAAGATGCCGAGCTCCTCCGCGACAAGAGCAAATGCCCCCACATCGTGGTCGCCACTCCCGGTCGATTGAATGCCCTCGCCCGCGATAAAGTTTTGGATGCGAAAAACGTGAAGCATTTCGTTCTTGACGAGTGCGACAAAATGCTCGAACAGCTTGGTTAGTCATGCGAAATTTCCGGCCACATCATCCACCTTTATATTCGTCCCTGCATCGGGCCCTTCGCCTTACTTGGCGGGTCTACATTCCTTCACCATGCCCATAAGCGTTGGCTCTTTCCATCGCGATCTGGATAGCTGTTGGTGGGAATTGGGTTAGGTTAACATTTGAGGCTAGGGAGGAGAATGGCGATTGAAGAACGACTGCTTGAGGACGCGAAACTTGGATGCGACCAACGAGGATCCCCGATCCATCGTCCCGTGCTACTTACTTCTTTTTGACTCTTTACGCATTTTTTTCTCTCCCCTTTTCTCCTTGCCCTTTTCAACGCCACAATGATCTAATCCCGACACTGCCTACCCTAGACATGCGCCGCGATGTTCAAGAAATCTTCCGAGCAACACCCCACCACAAGCAAGTGATGATGTTCAGTGCAACATTGGCGAAAGAAATCAGGGCGACGTGCAAGAAGTTCATGGCCAATGTGGGGTCCATATCTACCTTGACTCAAAAAATTATCTAATCTATATGTAGCCCCTGGAAATCTTTGTGGACGACGAGACAAAGCTGACGCTTCATGGTCTGCAGCAACACTATGTGAAGCTCGAGGAGAACGAGAAGAACAGGAAGCTAAACGGGCTTCTCGATCTACTGGAGTTCAATCAAGTAAGTTTCCGCCTTGTATCCTTGTCGTGTACGTGTACATGTTAATTGTTCACAGGTCGTCATCTTCGTAAAATCTGTTGCCCGTGCCATTGAGCTTGACAAGCTTCTCGTGTCCTGCAACTTCCCTAGCATCAGTATTCACTCCGGTTTGCAGCAAGAGGAAAGGTTCGTTTGAGTAGTTGCTTCCGCCGATAAAACCGACTTGACTTTTTCAAAACCTTAGGATCAACCGATACACGGCCTTCAAGGCATTTGAGAAACGTATCCTCGTGGCCACGGATATCTTTGGCCGTGGCATCGATGTGGAGCGTGTCAACATAGTTATTAACTACGATTGCCCTCCTGACGCCGACAGCTACCTGCATCGTGTTGGGTATGTGTGCGGGTTTATTGCCGTTTGTTTATTTTCTGACAGTCTGTCTTTCATGTAGTCGTGCTGGTCGTTTTGGTACGAAGGGTCTGGCGATCACTTTTGTATCATCAGAGAGTGATCAGCAAGTCATGGCTGCCATTCAATCAAGATTCGAGGTGGCAGTTCCTGAACTGCCTGACCATATTGACCCAGCAAGTTACAGTGCGTTTTTCGTTTCCTCCTCGATGACACTTTCTAACATGGGCTGCACAGTGACTTCTTAAGAACTGTTTTAATTTGTATTCTGCTCCTATCTCGCGTTGTTTTCATGTACAGTTTAGCCTACCATAAATGATGCTTTTGTGTTAGCTAGCTTGTTCCGGATGTTGAGATCATCTGCGAATTTTGAGCAAAAAGTCATTAGTACATGATCATAGATGACGTCAACCTATGTCACGTTCACGTCTAGATGCTAAGCCTTCTTTCTGTTCTAGACCGTCGTCTCTCAAACGATGCGGCGAAAACTTGGCCAACCCACCTTTCCGACTTTGTATTTCAGAGATGGTATTCTGTCTGTTCCAGGTTATACCTTCGAAAAGGTAAATCCGCTTCTAATGTCACCCCAACTTTATGCAGCTGAAAAGTAAAGGCCTATTGTTGGTGCGACACGGGTAGCATGACTCTACTGGCAGAAGGAAACAGCCTCAAAGATGGTTCCAGCGTCCTAGCTAAAATTGCCCCAGTGGCGACTAACGGTTCCCAGTGTCTCGATAGAGAGGCTCACGTGTAAGTTTCTGTTCTCTCGACTATCCGTTGAAATCTTTACGCTCTGCACAGGCTTGGACGAATTGCCAGGTCCAATGTTCATGGCACCGCATTACCTCTGTTAGAAAACTTGAAGATTCCACGGGAGCATGGGGACTGCGTCGTTCTGATCCTTGCCCATCCAGGACTGAATCTCTTGGGTCGATATCTGCCGTCGTACAAGATCAACGATCTTCTTCTCGCAGAACACTCCCGAATTCATTCGAGCATGTCTTTGGAAGCATCAATGAGCGCTGAAGAGGAGAATTCCATGATAACGGGTGAACAAATAGAAATCAAGGAGGAGGAGGATGAAGTACCCATCATGGATCTAGCATCTTTCTTAGAGTAAGTTTTCTTTTGCTAGTATCATTATATACAACTTACAGTATCCTTAGATTTGCTATAAATGCGACACATTGCTTGGAGAATCTACATAAGTATGTTCGTGAACTTCTTCTGCTGACAGGAGCTCATACTGCATTGCAAGGCTTGGAACTATCCACCGAGAAGGTACCTGGAATGTAAGATTATGTCTTTTCGCTCATCTCACCCTCTTTACTCAGTCCGAGCGAACGCGTTTCACCTTAATGCCCACTCCAGTTTGGTGCGCCTCATTCACTTCGGCAACCGTGCCATCTCCCTCGAAAACTACGGCTCCCCTTCCTCGCTTGTGTTACGCGCGCCGGAAGACGATAAGCTTAAAGTCAAGGAAGCTCTTTGCTACCTTGCCCCTGAACAGACAGGCAGCATTGAAACGATGACGCAGGACCACAGAACTGATCTGTACTCCCTCGGTATACTGTTCTGGACACTTCTTGTGGGACGCGGCCAGATGCCTTTTGAAGGTCAGCCGTTGGAATTGCTCCATGCAATCGTGCAAAAACGGCCCATGCCAGTGCACGAGGTACGAAGAGACGTCCCACAAGTGCTGGCTATGATCATCGAGAAGGCGAGCAGACTTTCATTGATGGAATGAAATAATGGGAAGTTAATGTTGATGTACGTGGAGCAGCTCCTCGCTAAAAGCCCTGATGCACGCTACCAAAGTGCGCATGGGTTGCAAAAGGACTTGTTGGAATGCCAGAGGCGGTTGCTTCTCACTATATCCTCCACTGCCAAAGATTCTGGAGAGGTACGAGAGCAATGGCTTCTCAGATGCCTTCTCTTACTTTTCCATTTGCAGCTTATAACATCCTTCGAAATCGCTAAAGAGGACCGTTTTATGGTGGGATGTTCAACCACATTACTAATTGACGTCATTGCTTATATACCGGCCTCAACAAGGAATTTACATTGCCTCTTGCTATGGTAAGTCTGTCATATCATCGATGACCCCCGCTCCTCAATTCCTCACTCGTGACATAGTTTGGCAGAGAGAAAGAACTGGAAACCATTGGGGACGTTAGTGAGTAATTCGACACCTGTACTTAGCACTGCACTTTCCTGACTATTGATTCCAAGTTCTCAACGTAGCTAAGAACTTTTCTGGGCACTTCTCTGGCCACAAAGAGGGTATATCCTTGACTAGCACGATGCAAGGCTCAGGAACACATCTAACCGACGATCACAATGATGCAATATCTTCTGACGGCAGCACTCCCAGCATGGTCATCAGTGATATCCACGTAGCGACAACAGAGTCCGCGACGAATATGAGCATGAGCCCAGGCGCCAACCTCAAAAATATTTCGCGTTCAAGTACGAGGATTCAAAGGACACAAACAATCATGGTCGTTGGACCGCCAGGGTAAGTCAAATTGCTCCTCTCGCCGATTCTTTGGGTTAACATCAAGTTCGTTCATATACCAGAATCGGCAAAAGTTCTTTAATTCTTGTCAATCAAGCAAAATGGCGATGTGAGCCAACTTCTTCTTAACTCAGAAACGTTGCACCTCATATTCATGTTTTCAGCCCATGGGCTCTGGGGCCAGGCCAAATTCCAGGCGGCAGACTCAGCCCCCTTCGCCGCGTTGGTGCGTTTTGAGTCTATACTAGAAAGCCAAGTCTGACAAGGACCCCAGCTGAGTTGTCTCTCTTCGGTCCTTCGTCAACTCATGGTCTTCCCTACTGACCTTCAACGCTTTGTTGCCCGTCTTCAAGAGAGGTTGGGTCCCCAATTGCAAAACGTTCCACTACTCTATCAGGGCACGCCAGAATTGCAGGAGGTCCTGGCGTCTTTTGGAATCGCTGTAGTGGAGCCAACCGAGCATCTAGCCACTAATGAACTTAGAGCGCGCTTTCAATCGCTGGTAGAAAATGTGTTCTGTGTCATCGCGGAAACGAGGTTGTTTGCGTTGTTCTTGGATGATCTTCATGACGCGGATGAGTCGTCAGTATCTAGTCATATTCAGCCTCGTGATCAGGCTGCTGATTGGAGGAAACGCAGGTCTTTGGATCTTGTTTCCACGTTGATCAATTCTAGGAGTCGAATGGTAATTCACCTACTTCGGATAACGTTCATTTCGCTGATCCTATTTGTTAGTTAATATGTGGGACTATTCGATCTGGCCCAGACCAAGTGTAAGATTGTCTTGCTGCATCTCCAAAATGACAATGTTCAGAGAACACTTCCGATAGTAATGTCCTTGAAAGAGTCCGTGCAATGTTCGCAAGTCGCCCCGAACCTACGTGGATTCTCCTCGAGCCCCTTTCGTACTCTGCAATATCTTCGTTGGTGTCCCAAACCCTCCACCGAACACCTGAAGAGGTCGCTCCGCTGACATCATATGTCTTCAATGGTTCCTCTGGCAATGCCTTTTCCGCAAGAAGTATCCTCACTACTCTACAACGACAACACCATGTACGTGGGTGGTTATCTACGGAACCGACCTCATACTGATAAAAAAAAAAGATTGTGTTTGATTGGGGATCAAATTATTGGACGTGCGTCGTACAATGGCAAATTTATGTCTCGATAATTCATTTTTTACAACGATAGATATAACATACAAGCTATTGAAGGGGATGTTGACAAGCATGCAATTTTGGACCCTACTGACCTCAATTATCTCACGTCTCACATGAGGGAGCTGTCTGAGGAAGCGAAAAAATACCTAATTTGGGCTACGTTCTTCGGAGAGACGTCCGTATTTCCTCTCTTTCCTTAGCCTTCTACTGACTACTTCGAATTAAAGTTTCAAGGTAACCGAAGTAGCCCTTATGGTGGATTGGGAAGATTCTAGCGGCAACAGCAGTGATGATGAGACCGACGATATGTGGGACCTGCACAAAGCCAAAAACCTCACAAGCTCCTCGAACACTCGCGCCTCGATGCGGGGGCTACAACTGGCGCTTCAAGAGGGTTGGCTAATACAACGTGCAAGAGAGATGTGTAGCTGGACCCACGACCGTTATCGTCAGGCTGCACAGGCAGAAGCGGAAGCATTACCACCCTTGACAGTCTCTAAGATGTCACTCAGGGTACGTACTTCGCAATTCACATGTTCAATTTGTTAAAGTCGAGTCGTTATTGCAGATCATCTTAATGATGCTCCTCGAAAAACCTATTGATGTGTACCGTGTGGCAGAACACGCGAAAAGGTTGTATAGTAATTCAATATCGACGATGATTGTTTTTAAAGTGTGGCACAGATGTCTGCCATTATTGCAGGAAAATCCTAAGCGAGAAGAGTTGCTGGATGTTTTGATTGAAGCTGGTGAATCTGCTTGGGCCAGGGGTGCGCACGAGGTTTGTCAGCCGACGAAGTGGGAAACTTCAGAGCCTAACGTTGCTGCAGTTGGCTATTCGCTCGTTTCTCAACGCAAAAACACTTTTACGAGGTGATCCCTGGTCGAGCAATTCGCCCCGCACATTTGCATTACTTTCAAGACTTGCCGAGTTGAGATCTCTATTTCTTTAACAGGCTGGAAGTTCTGACTCAACTTCGTTGGATAGACTCTTTACATGGAAGGGTGCGTCCACCGTCCGCGTCCTGATCAACTGTTCTAATAGCTATTGAAATATTTCAGGGGATTACGAAACATCGAATTCCATCCTTGAAGAGTGTGAAGGGCACGCTCAGAACCCTGAAGATATTGCAAACACACTCCGCCTGAGGTCACGGAACTACTTCTTCTGCCATGATTTCACTGGGTCGTTGACACAAACGCTCCTTGCACTTAAACATTTGGGTATCGAGCTAAACCCTTCCCCTTCTGAAGAGGAGGCAGATACCATGTTCTATCTGGTCAAAAATGAAATTATGGCGGTTGGGTTCGGTGAGATACTGAAGATGCCCAGAGCGACTGATGCAAGGATTGAGCTGGCAGTCACCCTCCTAAATGATGCTGGTGAGTTCATTTTACATCCAGAACGACGATAATCTCAAAGCTTCAAAGGGCTCAATTCTTACTGGATACCTTCTTCGTCTACGTTTGCTGATGTCGTCGGATTGACGGTAAATAACACAGTTCTCTTTTGGGCCCTTCGATGACATCGCATGGCAGACCATACAACTTGCATTAAGGTATGATATCCTAATATCAGTAGTTGCTGAACATCGCTCATGAACAGGTGGGGCGTGGCTCCCGGAGCTGCGCTTGGCTTCTTCTGTGCTCTTGGAGGTAATTGCTTTCCTTGTTGAAAATGATTTCCATCATTTCACCTGAAACTTGTACTTAGGTGCCGCAGAAAAGAGAGGATTCTATATTTTCTCTGTGGATCTCGGAAAACTAGCGTTACAGATTGCAGAAAAATACGGAAGCAGCGGAGAGAAATGGTAGCTATTGATGTTATGCTCGCTTCACAGGACTCATGAGAGTGCCCAGCCGTGCACATGTCCTTTTCTGTACAATGGTGTCTGGATACGACAGTTTTCATGTCCGTGCCAACATTGGAAGACTCGAAAAGGCCATCAAGTACGGGAATGGTGCCGGTGACCGGTGAGTGGTAATGTCGATCGATAGTTATTTACAACTTACAACTATTCCACCAGCACGTATACCAGTATAGCCACTGTTCATGCACTACTCGCTCGCCTCTATGTCTGTCAACACCGTGGGTTCTGCCCTTCTTGCTAAGCTAACTGTTGACTTGATTAATATCCAGTCGGGGAACTAGTAGAGTCCGCGGAAGAGGTATATCCTTTTTTATACTTCAGGAAGAAAAACCGGCAACTCACCTTATTTCAGTGCTTCAGTGACTTGAGGGTATGGGGAGAAGGTGGAGACCCCGCTATTCTTGCCGCTGGTATGTTTTTCCCTCATATTGCATTTTCGCAATTAAAGTTAGGAAGGTGTTCTCAACTGCATTCGTGCCCTTGGCGGTTATACAATCGCTCTATCTGCGGAGACTTTGTTCGATACAGAGTCATTCAAAGAAGCCAATTTCTTGGAACATATCAAGACTACCTCAGGCGGTTCTATCATCTTATCGACTTGGTGCGTATATACTTAACTCAGACCGAGTCTTCAATATATGTTTCATCAGGTATAACGCCTTCAAGGTAGCATTCTCGTCTTTAAAAAATACTTCGGCATCTTACTTGGGATCTCAGCTTGTCAGTTATTTCTGTACCGGGTTTATCGATGAAGCCGCAGAACTCGGATTTTCGGTCTTTGCATCTCGACAAGGGCAACCCAAGTAAGCGCGTTTAATCCACCTTGTTCTACTAGGCTTCTGACATATAAAGCCATCGACATATACGCTATGCTCTCTTTTTTCATAGTTTGGCCATGATTGCTTGTATTAGGAAGGGGCGGTTGTCAGAACATAGCCGTACGCGATACGTAGTTCAAGTCAAAAAGAACCAAGCCTATATCCAGCGGTATGTATTGCTATCTCATAAAACAATCCTGACTGACAGTCATACAGGTGGTATTCATCGAGCCCGGCGAATACAGCTACTTGGGTGGGACTAGTGGTAAGTATTGAGCCATCTGTCCACAACACCGTGTACTTAAGTGGATGTGCGATTTCTAGAAAGCAGAGATGGCCTCAATAGCAGGAAGTCAAGGTGCCTTCCGCCTATATGACATTGCTGTCAGGCAAGACTTGATATACTTCCCATGTTATGTAAATATTGAACTGTGGATGCTAGGCTTGCCGTCAAAAATGACTGGATATCGGAAGAGGGATGGGCCCTTCATCTTGTACGCTCAATCCCAGATGTATGATCGTCTTATGACCTTTTTTTTTTTTTAGCAAGGAAGTCATTTCGCTAGGTGCAACATTGAAGGCCTGGGAAGCGAGCTCCAACGACGAGCCATAGCTCGTTTCTCTCAATGGGGCGCGCGGGGAATTGTGTCAGTCAATTCAGTTGATTTTTTTCTCTCTAATCCAATCCTCGTAGTAAGCATCTCAATTCGTTACACGACACTCGATCCTACCATGCTCTCAGCCCCCCTGTTCACCTTCATGAAGTGGGAGTCCAGACGTCCAACGACACTCCGATTGCAGCGGTTTCAACTCCAGTTGAACAAGCCTGCAAAACGGACACAATCGACCGCGAGAATTCTTTGGATGCTAACGACCTGGCGGCAATCCTTAGGTGGAGCAAAGATATATCTAGTGATATCAATCTCTCCTCAGGTTTGGATTTCAGTTTAGTCACTGATCAGAACTCAAAAAAGTCTCAGCTCTTCAACGGCTAACGGAGATTGTTACTGGTGCGCATTACCGTCTGTCTTTTGCAATACAGTAATTTATTATATTGCTCGCAGAAACATCCGGTTCTTTGAATACATGCGGTCTGTTGCTTCTCTGTCGTTAACTCCATGCACTCATAGGATTTTTTCGTCAGTCGTCATTGCACGGGAAGTGGGGGATTACACAGTAGCAACTAGTATGATTACTCCAGGATTGTGCAAAGTTCATGAGTACGTTTCTAGGAAGTTGTTGCATATCATATCACTGATGTCGTCCAGGAATCCGAAGCCCATTTGCAGTATTAATGACCCACTGCAGAAAGCGATCATTCAACATAGTTAGTTTTCCCTATACGGTCTTCACTGCTTAGTCTGATTTTTTTTTCATAGCTCTCAACATCAAGGAGGCTGTTCATTTCGTTGATGCTTCGATCGATTCTCGGTTTTCCACTGAAGCCGGTCAAACAAGTCTTCGCTCAGTATTCTGTGTACCCATGTTCAGTAACCGGAGTCAAACATTTGCCGCAGTCTTCATATCCTCGAACCGCCCATTTTCACAAAACACCGTCACCAAACTGACGCTCTTGTATCAACAAGCAAGCATCAGCATTTCGAATGCCTTACTGTTCCGCTCTGTCCAGTCGGGGACCAAGGACAACCTGAAGATGATTGCTACACAACGACAGGCCCTTGAAGCGGCGAGGAAAAGTCGCGAAGATGCGCTCAAAGCCACCAAGGTGTGTAGCTCCAAAGCTCATAAGTGATATTGACTTCCATGTGGCCTTACAGACAAAAAGCAACTTCTTAGCCTCTATGAGCCATGAACTCCGGACGCCATTCAGGTAATTTTTGTTTTCGGTATGATAGATACTTCTTAGTCAGCTCTTCATAGCTCCTTCTATGGCTTGCTCGACCTTCTCAGTGGGACGGAGCTCAACCCAGGACAAAGTGAAATTGGTATGACACGTGTTACTCAGGATGCGCTTATCTTGACCTATCGTCTCCCTCTTTGAAGTCCAGACCGCGAAACAGTCATGCGAACTACTTTTAAAGGTAAGGAGATTCTCAAGTGACTGCGATCGAGTTTGTGATGGGCTTTTTGTTCTGCCTTTCAGATCATTGATTCAATCTTGGATTACAGTAAACTTGAGGCGTCGGGTATGTTCCACAAGGCTAGTATGTATCTGTATGACATATTGACAGACTGACAGCGGTCAAGCTAGAACCTAGTGGCTTCTTGGTGGAAGTGAGTAGCTGTGCTCTCCTTTCCAACTTTGTCTAACATATGTGGCTTAGGATATAATTGCGGTTTGTTGTTCTAATTGTTCTTCAGGTGTGGCGTTAACGTCGGTGTTAGGACTGTATGGAACTCCTTCTGCCTATGGCAGCAAAGAAACTGGATTTATCCTTCAATATCGAGGCAGATGTTCCTGCCTGTAGGTGGCCTGTATACCTGAGCTTTAGGAGGATAGCTCAATTTTAAATGTAGGGGTTTACGCAGACTACGCGAGAATCCGTCAAGGTTAGAGATCCCTCAAGGATGGAGATTTTAACATCACTAATCCCGCACTTTCATAGTCTTGATGAATCTTATAGGAAACGCCGTCAAATTCACCGCTAAAGGCAGTGTCCGGGTCACTTGCAGCTGCATAGAAAGCCGTGGCATTGAAGAAACTCTTCTTCGATTTGACATTCAGTACGAACTTGGTCCTTTTATCTCGGTTATTGTCATAATTCTCTTATGCAGGGACACGGGTATAGGCCTATCTGCAAGAGATGTAAACCTTTTGTTTGTTCCCTTCCAGCAGGCCGACGTGAATTATTCGCTTAATGCTGCTAAAATATAATTCTCACAACTGTGTGCGGCAGAATTCTTCAACGCGACAGTTCGGCGGAACTGGTTTAGGCCTGTCAATATCTCGTCAACTTGTGAAACTTATGGGAGGGGCAATTGCTGTCCATTCAGACCTCAATTCTGGATCTACGTTCTGGTTCACTTTACCCGTAAAAATATACAATACTGAAGGAACTAGAAAGGTTTGTCACTTTTTTTTCTAACATAGCGAAGTTGTTAACGTCTTTGCTAGTCTTCCCAAGAGATTGAGCAGATCAAGTCGCGATTGATGACACCGTCGCCTCCCAAGATACTTGTCTGCTCTACCTCAACCGCAACGTTGACGTTTCTGTACACAATGCTCAAGGACTTCCAGTTAGAACGCGTGTCTTCTACGCAAGAGGCCAAAGAAAATCTCCAACGCTACAGGAAGACTTCTCGACCTTTGGACTTCTTCATTCTTGATGAGCAGTCAGAAGACAGCGTCAAGGATATGCTACACTTCATACACACACCCCCAAGCTTTGCATTTCAGGATACCAAAGTAATTCACCTGTATACCCCTACTACAAGTGGTTCGGGTGAATTACTCTTTGGCACAAGCACTAACCCCGGAGTTGTTAAAATGACGAAGCCACCGAGGACAGCGCGAATACTTCAAACTCTCGCCGAGTTGAAACATCTACCGAATACAATGACAACACCTTCTACAGTGGTTTCGAAGGCGATGGGAGATCTGGCAACTGCGCAACGAACCCTCTATGGCAATGTCCTTATTGCCGAAGGTAGGCTGAAGTGTGTCGGGTCCTTGTCGTGTCACCCGCTAAAATCAGATTCATCAGATAATCCGATCGCGCAGAATCTTTTGATCAAACAGCTCAAGCGATTGAATTTGCATGTGATCGCTACAGGAAATGGGGAGGAAGCTCTTGCAGAGTGGGAAGCACACGAACCCGGCTACTTCAGTGCTGCCTTGTTCGATCATCGTAAGCTCTAAGAACTTTCAACTATTAAGGACGGCCTGACAAATCAACGATAGATATGCCAATATGTGACGGTGTTGAAGCAACCAAACGATTGCGGCATTTAGAGTCCATGCGAAAGTGCGAAGTTTGTTTACCAAGTAAGAACCTCATCCTCTTTGTGTGCATCTGAAAGTTTGAGAGCGTGTGTAGTTGTGGCCTTGAGCGCCGACTGTCAAGAGTCAACCAAGCAACTCTGTTTGAGTGCGGGAATGAATGCCTTTTTTAGCAAGCCCTTGAAAAAAGGTAAGTTCAAGCAATGCATTTGGGTGCTGAGCGCTGAGATTACCAACACAGAAGATTTGGCGGCTCTACTATCAATGTTCGGCCAGCCACCATGATGGTATTATCCATTTAGAGGTCGTTCCTTCAATTGGATGTTGTCAGGTTTGAGCCTGTGTTACATTACATTTATTGTGCATGCCTATGCATTGTATAACAGTACAAATGGAATAAGGAGGGTTGGTACAAGAGCGGCATAGGGCAAATATAACGAGTGGGTCCAAATTAAAGAAAAGCAACCATGGCTGCCACAGTGCTTCCATCAACGAGGAGCCGGATAACCACCGCCATATGCCTGCTGATTTGGATACATGGGACGGTGTTGCTGTTGTTGCTGCTGTTGTGCATGAATTCGCGGATCAACTTGCATTGCCTGTGATTGATTCATGAGGTGATACATTTGCTGAGGAGGTGCTTGTTGAGCAATCGCAGGGGGTATATGTTGCTGCGCGAGAGCAGCATGAGGATGAGGAAAGTTAAATGAAGGGGGAGGCATCGGCCCAGCGTTCATGCCAAACGAAGAAGCGTTGGTGGTGTTCGTAAAGTAGGGATGTGCGAGAGCCTCGTTTGCAGTACAGCGCTCGGTAGGGTCAAACTTGAGGAGTTTTTCAAGAAGGTCGATAGCTGCGATAGACAAGCTTGATTCACTGTGAAAGAAGAATATATGGCGCGTAGCATACCTTCCCTAGAGGCCTTCGGGAGAACCTGTTGTAAATTCATCTTAGGATAACGCTGGTACTGCTTAATCTGTATTTCAGGCTAATAGGCAAAAGGAGTCAAATTAGATTGGATCGTTCAAAAGAATAAAATACGTACAGAATCTTTCAGCATCTTTGCGAATTGCGCGTCGGTCGGTGTGCCGATGATTCTCATGATATGCAGGAGCTGATCTTGGTTGTCCCGGCCTCGGAAGAGAGGAGTCCCAGAAATCATCTCTGCGAAAATACAACCACAGGACCATAAATCGATGGAAGTATTGTATGTCCGGGAGCCGAGGAGGACATCAGGGGCACGATACCAAAGTGTTACTACCTGCAAGCACAAGGGTGAGGCAAAGCAAAGGACATTTCTGAGATATCATACCTCATTGGAGAAGGTGTTGACGGGAACGCCAAAAGCACGCGCCAGACCAAAATCGCCGACCTTGAGCTCTCCCTTCTTGTTGATCAGGAGATTTTGCGGCTTGAGATCTCGATGCAGGACCTGATTTTCATGGCAGAACGCGGTGCCCTTGAGAAGTTGGTACATGAAACTACGGACAGTTACTGGATCTAGAGCGCCACGGTCACCCGTTGTATCCATGAATTTTTTGAGATCTTGGTCGCAATATTCGAAGACAAGGGTAAGTTTCGATTCAGAGTGCATGACATCGTGAAGCCGGACGATGTTGACATGTTTGAGTTCCTTCATGAGCGAGACTTCGCGTATAGCAGTCGAAGGTGTCCCTTCCTCGGCATCGAGATTGATTTCCTTCAGAGCGACAATTTCATTTGTGGTCTTTGAGCGCCCCTGGAAATTGAAAGTTGAGATAGTGAGAGCCTCAATGAGCAAGAGAGACGAACCTTATAGACAGTTGCATAGGTGCCCTCGCCTAACGATACTAGTTAGAGGAGGCTCTAGTAGATAAACGTCTTGCGATACCTAGTTTTTCCAGCTACAGAGGTGTGAACCGGAGTCATGGAGGACTTGAAGAGAAATCTTACTGTAATGTACTTCATGGATGCTGGAAAAGATCAAGGCTAAAGAGGATTTGACAAAGATTCAAAACAAGCAAAGCGAGATGTGGCGGCGTAAAGACAAGACAGACAGATAGCTTGGGCCACTGCCAGGTCCGAGCCTTGTCCGCACTGCCGAGATGATCGATCATACGCACGTGACATTTCAAAGCTCAAAAAAATGTGAGGACGAATGGTAAGAGAACGTATTCTGTGGTGAGTTCGTTTGTAGCCTCCCTGGTCATATATTCACATCGGCTGTCTATCGTATAGAATGGCGCCATCTGCCAAGTCTAAAAAGCTTAGCAAGCCCCCACAAAATCGCCCTTTGTCCACTGCTGCCATCTCCCAGCCAGTCGTTGAGGATGCATCCCATCTAACAGCCCTTTCATCATTCTCTCCAAATCGAAACTACTTTTCTTTTATATCTTTGGCTGTAGACAAGCATAGGCTACGCGTCTATGATACAGTCAAGGGACAATCTGTGGCAGAGCACATTATTGACTCTGCTCGTGTTACTGCGACTGCATGGGGCGCATTCGATCCATCCGAGGGACAAAACGCCTCCAATGCAGAAGCGTCGCCGAACAAGAAGAAGAGAAGGAAACGTGATAGTCTAGCGGCAGGGGACGAGGCACAGGGTGTAGCAATCGAGGTGGTGATTCTTGGTTTGTCTGATGGGTCTATCCTATTCTTTTCACCCAATCACGGCCGAGTTATACGGACCCTATCACACCCCAGCAGCACTGCAGAGGTACTTGCAGTTGAAGTCGTCCAGAACACTGATAAGCTGTCGACACTGTGGGTGTCTGGAGCTGACGGCGCAGTGCGTCTCTGGAACGCTCAGAAAAATGAGGTTGTGGGTAGCTGGAAGAATGATGATCGGATACCATTCACATCTCTGGCTGTGCGACCTACTGTTCAGCAAGAGGGCCGAGTGGATGTCCTCGCTGCTCACCATAGTATCCGGCTACTATCGACTTCATCCGATGATAACGACGCTAAAAAGCCCAGAGAGCTGGCCACATTCACCGGTCACGCTTCTCCAACACGGCAATTGCAATGGGACGAATCCCAAACACCACCGACTCGTTTTCTGTCCCTTGCAGACGCGGACCGCTTTCTGTATATTTGGCAGGTCCCTGAAGGCTCCACTACAGAGGGGAAAGCCGTCGCATCTATCCCCCTGGACTCTGACTCACGGAGTTTTTCGCTCTCAGTCTCCCCAAAGTCGTCAAGCACGACAGAGAGGCAGACTGTTCTCACACTCTCTGCCTCTGGTAAAATATCCTTATTCCCCATTCCCTCAGAGTTAGCGACGTCTGCGAGCTCCAAACACAAATTACCTACCTTGCTTTCGCGCTCGAATGTAACAGTCTCTGCGAAGGCGGCATCACAAGCGAAAATCGTCAATGCCGCGTTTGCGTCAGGCGAAGATGGAAACATACGCGTGGTTCGATTAGTAGCTGGCATTCGTCCCGTTTTTGACGTCGTGGTTTGTCCTATCTTGTTAGCCAGTGACGGAGCTCATTCTTGTCTTATTAGCGATATCTGGACTCCTCAGGTAACTTCATTCCGGACATAGTCCTTGAAGAGGTTCGAGATGAATCGGTGCAAGACGGGCAGGCAGTAAGTTGTCGACACGAGTTATTTTGAATTGGAATTTTATTAAATCTCCATAGGTGACATTTACACGTCGTTACGCAGAACCTCCAACGCTAGCCATAGGCTCTGGTACCCAGTTGGGCCAGGATGAGGATATGGACGATCTACCTGAAGCCGACGGTGATCTAGATGTGGATCTGGCGGAGCTCAGCCTAGGACAGCGTCTCACGGCTTTGTCGGGAGCAGGGGCTCAACAGTCATCGGAGAGCGATGATGAAACCGCGCCCAAGGCATCAAAGTCCTCCAAAAGGAAGGCCAAGGGTGACACGACACTGGTCCCTGCAAACTCATTGACTCGAACCCTCATACAGGCGCTACATTCTTCAGACATGCGCCTATTAGAAACATGCCTTACGCACTCAGATCCGACACTGATACGCAACACGGTCCGACGACTTCCACCTCAGCTGGCAGTACCGCTAATTACCGCCTGTGTCGAGCGTTTAGGACGGGGTGCAAGGGCGGGTAATATGAAAGGTGGTGGCGGAGGCGCAAGCTCACAGCGAGGCACGGGTCTCATTATGTGGGTCAAAACAACGTTGACCGTACACAGTGGCCACCTTATGACTGTATGTTTTTTTCATCAATTCTGTTGGTCACTGAACTACAACTTCAATCGAAGATTCCTGACCTCGTGGCACGTCTTTCTGGTCTCCATGCGACACTGACATCCCGACTCACTCTGCAAGAGAGCCTACTTTCCTTGAGCGGCAGACTGGACATGGTTGTTTCGCAGATCGAATTGCGTTCGTCTGCAGCACCGGCACCTTTGGCACCTCGTAAGGGCAAGGAACCCCCCAAAGCTCAAACCACCGAGGTCAAACACTACGTTGAAGGCGAAAGTGGTGAGGAGAGTAATGATGAGGAACGAATGGAAATTGAAGTTGAAAGCGGTGATGAAGAAGGAAGCATAGAGGATGTTGAGCTTGGGGGCGATAGTGACGAGGAGGAATTCAGTGAAGACGAAGAGGATGAGGAGGATGATTCAGAAGGTCCGACTATGAACGGTTTCATTGATGATGAGGCCGAAGAATATAGTGATGAGGATGAGGAGAGTGACTAGTAATGTCGTATACATCTAATGGGACATCTGTGACCTTTGGTTTCCTCAATGGCGCATTCTAGAACTCGAAATCTGACGGTTTTACAAATTACGTTGTCTAGTGTTTTATAAAATATTTACTTTCTTCAAGAGCCTGGCTTGCTACGCGATCCTTTGGAGAGCCGCCGACCAGCTGGGGTTCAAATTACACATATGCCATTAATCGCAATGTTTCAATAATCATCTTCATACCTTCAGCCTCTTTGCCCCTGTTACACTGGCCAATCCAGAATCGCTTGATAGAGAACTTACACTCTCCTCTTTAGAGTGATCGTCGTCAAGATTTACCTGGGCATAAATCAGTATGGTGTCAGCTTCCAAAGTATGTCGCCTACTTTTCGTTTACCTTTCTCATTCCTCTTTCTTGAAATACGTCTCTCGGCAACGTCGGGCGGATTTTCTGGTAAAACTTGAAGTTCTTCTACAAAAGCCGATGTACGCCCCCCCACGGTTATCCATTTGATGGTCGCCGTTTCCCCCGAGGGCTGTATTGAAGTGTGTCAGGCAAGTGACTTTACCAACTCAGCGAGCTCCAGCTCACCAATCTTAGTGTTTGTGCCTTCTTTCCCTTTCCCTTTCCCTGTCTATAATTAAGAATATTTTTCTGTTAAACAGGGCATGTACTGACCCATCGATGTTTAAAGATCCAATGGTCAGGAAATTTGCTGTCATCTGCATTGACCGCAACAGCTATCCTGCAAACTTCACAGATTTGCTGATACAGAGCGGTCACCTGCTCCTGCGGTAGTGTGTTACACTTTTGCTCTGGATGTATACGAGCATTGTACAATATCTCATCTTTAATGCCTATAAGTGAGATCCCCAGAGAAGAAAAGGGGACGTCATCTGACCTGCAACCCAATTACCCACCCCTGCACTAAATGACTGATCCAGCAATAAGGCTTTCACGGGACACGACCTTTTCAATACCGCAGAAGAAAAATAGTCTTGAGTGGGCATGGATAGGATTGGATCAAAGCCGAGCTCTGAAATCGGGGGTTCAGTAAGAGGAGAAGCGCGGAGCCTGACGCGGCCAAGACGTCTTGCATCCAGGAAGGCCAACTGCGAGATCTCCTTAGTTGTCTCATCGATCAAATGCAAGATGAACTTAAAATAATAAAGGAGGTCAAAGCTCAGATTGACGCAGTCAGATTCGGAATAGATACTTTGTAGAACCGAGGAGGCCAGCTGGTCGTTGCTGATTTGGGTATCGATTTATAGTATGTGGCAAGTTCGCCCTTGACCTAACGGACGGTCAGAGGACGGCTGAACACTTGACCTGATAGAGGATAGTACCTGGAGCATTCCGGTCATGCCAAAATGAAGAACAGGCATTCTCCCGTGTCTAGAGAGGGTCAAATAGAAGCACTTGCCTTAAGAGATGAATCCTTTGAGAAAGGCTTTACAAAGGACAGAACCTTACCATATCTGCCTACGTCAATGACCTTCCTGCCAGTGATTTCCCGAGCCTTTAAATACCAAGGGCATCAAAATTTTGAGAGTCGATTTGTGGAAAGTAACTCACGAATTCTTCGTGCGCCACCCCAGAGAATACGATATCATCTTCTGCTGTTTCAACCTTGTCAATTCTTTTTCCGACGGCAACGTCCCGTATAACACCAACGGCTTTTTCCACCTCTGCCGTAGAGTGTAAATTTCTGTAACGACGTAAGATGATGTAACTTCACCTGGTAGTTCTGGCATGCAGCTACGTACATATAAATAATAAAAAAACGTCTGCTGCTGCCAGCAAATTGACGTCACGGGGGTCATGAAACTGCCGATGAGAGAGTTAGCTTACATAATCGACGGAGCTAATTATGACCGAACCTGTATTCACGTTGTCAGTATGCCAACAATTGGAAGCATGCTCATGAAACTTGAAGTCCGAATAATAACCTCTTGTTTGCCGCCATCATGTACATGGGCGCACACACGATGGACGACGCTCACCTCAATAAACGACTAGGCCGGCCTCCCTTGGGATTGAGCTGGAGGTCATCTTACTGGTTCACAACGGCCATGGTGTCGTTGGGTACGTCCCTCATAACTACGTAACTGCTGCGCAGCTCTAGCCAGCGTCTTATTGACCTCTTCTCAGGTATCACTACAGACCTTCTGGTCTGTACAATCATTATACCTGTGATGCCCTTCCATCTTGAAAGACTACATTACAAGCACGTCTCTGCACTCACTGGATGGTTGCTTTTTGCTTATGTACGTTTTTATCTTTATTTGACTATCCCTATAAATCGAGATAACCTCTGTCATTCAGTCAGCTGGGCTTGTCCTTTGTGTGTATTCACTCGTATGAACGATGATTGTCATATCCTGACCTCAAATTTAAGCCACAATACCCATTGCTGTCTTCTCAGAGCGTTACAGTACTCGAAGGTTTCCGCTCATCTTTGGACTAGTGTTGCTTTCGGGCTCTCAAATTTTACTCATGGAGGCACCCAACTATGCAATTATGTGCATTGCCAGACTTCTCCAAGGCATCACGTCATCCATAGTCTGGGTTGTTGGTTTAGCGCTGCTGTATGTCAAGTTCAATTAAAATTCAGAGCGCTTATCGATCATTCCAAATTTCCAGATGTGATGCTACCCCTGAAAGTTTAATTGGTAGTGAGTTGATCAGGCCTCTTCACTGTAGTGCACTTCTCAACTTTCTGTTAAAAGGACAGCTCGGTGTAGCAATGGGTGGTTTATCCATCGGGTGAACCGCTTTGTTGCAGATGTCTTACCCGCCACTGACTGAAATTCAGGTCATTAATAGGACCTCCAGTCGGTGGCGCCCTATTCACCCGGTTTGGATATCGGGGTCCATTTATCTTCGGGGTTGGGGTGACAATACTTGACCTCATTGCGCGGTTGCTCATCATAGAACGCAAGGACGCCCTTCGATGGGGTGTAGATCCAAAAGCGCTAAAAGACATCAGCTCTCAGAAGAAACATAAGGATGATGATCTAAATAGTATTCCCACAAGAAACACAGACGAAACGTCCGAGGCTTCGATTCGCGGGCAGACGATAGAGATGAGCCTTATGGGAACAGACGATGCGCCAATTTCGCCTATCACTGAATCCCAACATAAACCAATATCGCTTCCTGTCGTCATCATCAGGCTTGGACAGTCATCTCGAGCTTTGATCGCATTCGTTCTGACTTTTGTGTATGGGTACGTATGCGCGAATCTGCGACATACCGTTACAATATTTTTTTACCTCATTTTAGGGTTATATATACTAGTCAAGAACCTACCCTCCCACTACATCTGCAGAAAGTATGGGGGTTGAACTCTGCCAAAGTTGGTCTCGTCTTCCTGGCATCTGTAGTTCCAACACTCTTTTGTGAGCTTTCTGGTCACAACAGCGATGGATTCATCTTGACCTTTTTGTTTCAGCTACACCCCTTACAGGTTGGTATTCTGACAAGAAAGGATCGGAATGGGTGACCTTTGTATGCCTTGTGCTCGCGCTGCCCTGGTGGGTGATAGTTAGCATTCAGGGGCCCCTGGTCTTATTTGTGGCTGCCTACGCGTTGGAGAGTGAGTTCGTCTCTACGCAGGCTGATCACTAAATTTATAGGGGTTCTTGTAGACTTTTTTACTTCAGGTGTGATATCCCCTTTGACTGCAGAACTAGCCCAAATTGCCCAGGGGATAGAAGGTGTAGGATGTGAGTTGCTCCATTTGCAATCCAAACAAATCTACATGTTTTTCAGACGCTCACGTATATGGTGCTTTCAATGTCGCCTATGGTCTGGGATCGACGGGTAAGTTGCTCAATCATATGGTAAGGCAGCCCTGTGATTCTTATTCCCTACTTCGAAAGTGGGACCCCTTGTTGGTAGCCAAGTAAGCCACATAATTTGTCTTTCGACAGGCACGCCTCACCTCATGCAAAGATTTACGAACACACGAAGAAGGGATGGATGATTCTCTGCCTTCTATCAACCTCACTTGTTGCTTTGTGCATCGTTCTTGCCTTTTTCTATACGGGCGGCAATCCATTAGGCCAAAGATTGCGAAAGTATAGATATCGAGGTGTACATATAGCCCTCAGCCCCTAACTGGCAACTGCAGATTGATTCTGGAATGTTACATGTACTTGAATCGTTCGCAAAAAATTAGTTGTTTATGACAATGACTTAATCGCATAGATATTGAAATGCAATTGCTGCATTCAACTCCTCTCAACCTTGAATTAGTGCAGACTGGAGCAAACATATTCTTATTTAAACAGGATGTCACCTGAGTTGTCAGGACGCACAAGAGGAAAAAATGTATGACTCGCAGGGGAATCCAGTTTGTGTTCTTTACAGAGCAAAATATCCTTTGTTACGGAATAGAAAGCTACGAGGGTGCCAAACAGAACTAGAAAATAAGTATGGTAGATAATGACAGAGTGGGCTCTTTAGTCCCGCGGTACAAGCTGCTGAAAATACTCAGCGCCTTTTTTCAGCTTCCCAGCGGGCTCTCATGAGCCGAAAGCCCTCAGCTTTTGTGCGAATATTCATCGCTGGTCCGACCAATTGTAAATGTGCTGCTTGGAGATGTGGAACAAGATGCGAGTCGGTGCGTATCACCTGTAGCATAAAAAAGGTGATGGCTTGCCATACAGAAAGTCAGAACCAATCTTACCGATCCTATGGCGAGGAAGAAAGAGAATGTTGCTGCACTGCTTAACATGTACTGGGAAAGGGTGGCCATAAAACCTCGAGGACCTGCGCCTCCTCTGCACCACGTCATTGAGAATAAAGTAAACTTATATCAAGGTGATAATAGAACCGACCTTATGATGCTCCACGAGCCAAAGATAAAACCAATTGTAAGGCCTACGCCTCCACCCATAAGGGCCCCCATTCTGGAAGACTGATCAGAAACTGGTCATCTGGAGCGGAAGGAGTCCTTACTTCACTGCAACATGCATCAGGGATCTGGACGTATATAGCGAAGAAAACACATACTTTTCTGCCATACAGAAGGCCCTCCTCCGTGATTTTGTGGAACAGCGGCCATGATTCTTACGCAATGAACGAAGGCAAAAGTGGTAGAAGGAAAAAAGGTCACGACCGTCTCTTGATAAGTCGCGACTTGTCACATGTAACATACAGCTCAGCTCGTTCACGTCGGAACCAACTGAATAAATGTCCCTTCCGTCCTTTCCCCCCGCACAGCAGGCCCAAATTAGTGAGCATAATTTTACGACCTTTCTAGGAGAAGCTAAGCGCATTCGCAGTCCGAGCTAATCAACGAGATTTATACCATGTCTCATCTCTGAGAGACCAGACAGAGAACGTTCTCCGATCATGGCTCGGTCCGTCGGCCTCAGAATCTTAGGAGTCAGGCTGACCGGTCAACAGGAACAAGATGGTTGACCAGGTGGGATAGAGAGGTCGCTCTTCTTGTCAAGCTCGTTTATTATGGTGCAACGACTGGTCGAGGTGAGATGGGTTATCAATTAGGATTGGTCATTGCTTGATTTTTGTGTACCGTACAGCCATGCAGACTCTGGGAGAGGAATACACAGATATTTGGCAGTCATCTATACATACGCCTCCCTCTTCCCGGACGCGCGCAGGCCTAATTCTCCTTCCAACATTATCTGCGTATGCGCTTGGCCGATTTGGTAACCTGCATCCTTTTCGTGGGCGATTCGTGCGGTTTGCGAAAGTCCTGAAAGTACTCCCTATTTTCCTGGAGATCGTCTCCGAGGTGAACCTCGCTATATTTTATCTGAGAGGGGTATATTACGATGTCGTGAAAAGAATATTTGGAATCCGCTATGTAAGTACGGAACAATTGGTAGCCGTTTTACCACTCATGACCATATAGTTATCATCGATACCTGAAGATCCACTCACAAGAGCGCCGTCGTATTCTTTGCTGGGCATTCTCATCATCATTCGACTATTACATCGTTTGGTCACTGCCGTTCGAGAGCAAGCCTGGTTAGCCAACGCGTCTGACAAAGGAAAGGGGAAGGCAACACCGGTATCAAGAGAAACCTACCTCGATGAACGACCAGTTTCGTCCTTCCTCGAGCTCGAGAATTTGGAAGAACCTGCGAGACCAGCGGAGGAGGATGTAAGAACAATGCTAGATGTGACATCAATACCAGAAGCATTGAGAGCCTCGAGAAATTGTACTCTTTGTTTAGAGGAAAGAACAGACAGCTGTTCAACTGAATGTGGTCATTTGTTCTGTTGGAGCTGTATCGTTGGATGGGGTAGAGAAAAGGTGTGTTCTCTGACCTCGAATCTTGCTTACTGCTTACTTTTTTTAGTCTGAATGCCCCCTCTGCCGACAGTCTCTGAGTCTCAACCGCCTCCTACCAATTTACAACTTGTAGAAGGAATGAAGTGGTGCACAATTATACAACTGGAAATGGCGGCAGGCCAAATGATATTTTACAGGTCATTACAAGCAGAAAATTCATACCACCTGTTGTATGAGTGTAATATTGTCGCCTTTTAAGAGAATACGGCCTGGAGTCGTGTAAATTTTGATAACCCGCACGAGCAGAATAAAAACGTACCCAGTTCCCTTCGTGGCTTCACGTCCTTGACAAACACTTCCGCAGCATCATCTATCACGATATTCATGAATTCATCGAAGCCCTGTATACTCCAGTTTAGCAAAATGTATATCACACGCGTCCAAACGCGGTGGACTGAGGCGTACGATTATTCTTCCCTCGATTCGCATCTCAATATTATCGTATAGCCAGACCACAACCTTCGTTCTCTGGGGGACAGATTTTGGTTGGAAATGAAATGGGTTAGATATGGGATAACGAACTGACTTGTTGTAGATTTTTGAAGATTACATTCTGGATGTATCAATTAGTAGGTATGGCATTACTGCCTCAATTGAGACGAAGCACTCACGATGGGTTGGACCATTACACGCTGTTGGCGTCCTGACATGATAGGGTGGCTGGGTGGTGAGGACGCGGGCGACGAGGGTGGAAGTAGGAGATTGAAGGTACAATTATTATGATAGGTTTGGAAATAGGCGTAGACTGGGGTTAGGGTTATAGCTGCACACGTGGCTACCTATGAATATTGGACTGCAACCAAACATCGTAGAAAAGACGACGCGTCGACACATACAGGGCGACTCAGTCGATAACTTTCCCAGCATGGAGGTAAGCTATGATGTATTTCCGCGAAACTAACGTATCTGACTTATTCAAAGGCCTTTGCTCCTGCTAATTCGTCCACTGCAGCCGCAGTGACGTTCATCACATTCGTGCAAGACTTGAAGAAGAAAACCAAAGCATGGGGTCCTATGATAGATCTATGTGCTAATGGAGAGAAGACCCTAGAACGTTTTAGATACCAATTCCCGGATGACTGGCTTTACAGCGATCAACTTCGGGGGGAGTGGAGTGCCTACAATGAGATATTGAAGCGGAAGAACGATTCGATACAAGAGCAACTAGGTGGGTTTGGCTCTGCACATACTAACATATATATGTAACTTACCTTTTTATTCATTTAGCGGGGCTGCAACTTAAGATTGTAGCAGAGGACAAGATAGTCGAGAACAAAATTGCCGACATCTTGCAAGAATGGGAACAAACTCGTCCCGTACAAGGCAGTATGCGTGCCGACACGGCCATGAATACCATCAATGTCTTCGAAGGAAAACTCAACCGCGTTCAGGAAGAGTATGATCTCGTTTGCAGGGCCAAGGAAGCACTCGATCTCGAATTAACGCGCCATACACGTCTTGAGCCAGTTTTTGAGGAACTACGTGATCTCAAAGCTGTATGGACTGCACTATCGGGCATTTGGAGCCAAATATCAGAGCTGCGGGAGCTATCGTGGGCCACCGTGCAGCCAAGGAAGCTGAGACAGCAAATTGACGGGCTTTTGAGCTCCACAAAGGAGATGCCGACGAGGATGAGGCAGTATTCTGCCTTTGAATACGTGCAAGACGTGTTGAAGGGGCTTCTAAAGTCGAACACGATCGTTTCGGAGTTGAAGTCGGAAGCTTTGAAAGACAGGCATTGGAAGCAACTCTTCAAGGTCCTACGTCTACCCTCACAGATTGCTATGCCTCTGTACGCGTTCGACATTCTGGCTCATTCTTTATTATGTTGACTTGTGTATAGCATGACCCTTGGCCACGTGTATGACATGGACTTGAAGAAGAACGAGACTTTGATCAAAGAAGTCATCATACAGGCCCAGGGAGAGGTGCGGATGATCATTTTGTTGCCCACAACGTGTACCGACTTGTTAGTAGATGGCTCTCGAAGAGTATATCAAACAAGTCAAGGAGATTTGGACAAGCTACACCTTGGATCTCGTCAATTATCAGAACAAATGTCGACTCATCAAGTTCGCTCTTTTCTATCGTTTGTCCCAGGTGTCTGATTGAATTTCTAGGGGATGGGATGACTTGTTTAACAAATGTAACGAGAACTTGAACTCGCTCACAGCGATGAAGTTGTCGCCTTATTATAAAGGTGAGCCATTCACGAAAAATAAACCGTTCAAATCGACTGATTTCTTTGCCTAGTTTTTGAGGAAGAAGTATGTGTTCGTCGATTTGAGTGTTTATGACTTCTGACAAAATCGATAGGCCAGCTCATGGGAAGAGAAACTAAACAGGATCCACGTCCTTTTTGGTCAGCACCCTTCGAGAATAGAAGCGCCTTCTTACTAACACAACAACAGATGTCTGGATCGATGTTCAGCGGCAGTGGGTTTACCTGGAAGGCATCTTTTCTGGCAGTGCCGACATCAAACACTTGCTTCCCACCGAAAGTTCACGATTTTCGGCCATCAACCTCGAATTTTTGACCGTTATGAAGCGAGTGTATAAATCACCGTTCGTGCTCGACGTAATGAATATCCAAGGCATTCAAAAGAGCTTGGAACGTCTTGCAGACTTGTTGCACAAAATCCAAAAGGCATTGGGCGAGTATCTAGAACGCGAACGGTCCTCCTTCCCTCGCTTCTACTTTGTTGGTGACGAGGATCTTCTCGAGATCATTGGAAACAGCAAGGACATCCTCCGCATCATGAAGCATTTGAAGAAAATGTTTGCCGGTATCTCTACTATCATACTCGACGATGACTTGACGGAGATACAAGGAATGGCTTCCAGGGAAGGAGAAGAAGTTCGGTTCTCGGAACCTATTCTCTTGAAGGAGTATCCAAAGATCAATGACTGGTTGGCCAGGATTGAATCGATGATGCGCTTATCACTCTCTGACCTACTCTGCGACGCGGTTACGAAACTCCAAACTTTCTATGGGACTGATTCAAGGCTCACCATGGATCTCTTGATGCCTTGGATGGAGACCTTCCCTGCACAGCTGGTTACACTGGCTATTCAAGTCGCTTGGACAGCTTCTGTAGAAAGCTGCTTAGAAGCTGGTCAGCTACCAGAGGGTCCCCTTGACACCGTGCACCAAGCACTCGACCTACTAGCAGACATTGTCCTCCAAGAACTGAACCCCGTCACTCGCCGCAAGTGCGAGCACCTCATCACAGAGCTAGTACATCAACGCGACGTTATTCGAGAGCTTGTTCAACAGCGAACTACAGACCTCAAGACTTTCACATGGTTGTATCAGATGCGCTTCTATCTAGACCGAAATCAAGCAGACCCACTGGAAAGGCTGGCCATCAAAGTAGCAGACGCATCCTTCCCTTATGGTTGGGAGTACCTGGGAGTTCCAGACCGTTTGGTTCAGACACCTCTCACTGATAGGGTTTACTTGACGTTGACCCAGGCTCTCAATACCCAATTAGGTGGGGCGCCTTTTGGGCCCGCCGGAACTGGTTAGTCTCATGGTTTTTGGATGGTGGGCGATCAACTGATAGTCTGTCAAGGAAAAACGGAGTCTGTAAAAGCCCTCGGAGTTCAACTTGGCAGATTTGTTCTTGTCTTCTGTTGTGACGAAACCTTTGATTTCCAGGCAATGGGGCGTATATTTGTTGGACTCTGCCAAGTCGGAGCTTGGGGATGCTTCGATGAATTCAACCGTTTGGAGGAACGCATTCTGAGTGCCGTATCGCAACAAGTGCAAAGCATTCAACAAGGTCTGGCATCTCTAGTGAAAAACCCTAACACCGAGATCGAGCTCGTTGGAAAGAATCTAAAGATCAACAAAAACATCGGTGTGTTGTTTGCAATATCAGTCTGATATTTGGCGCTAAGTTTTACCTGCTAGGTATCTTCATTACGACCAATCCCAACTACGCTGGTCGTTCCCAGTTACCACCAAATCTGACTAAGCTTTTTAGACCGTGAGTACCTCGCCTTTGTGCTACCTACATTACTGAATTAAGGATATAGCATGGCGATGACTCGTCCTGATCGAGAACTCATCGCACAAGTGATGTTGTTCTCCCAAGGTTTCCGTACTGCAGAGTCCCTCGCGTCCAAGATCGTTCCTTTCTTCAATCTTTGTGACGAACAACTGTCACCCCAGCCGCATTATGATTTCGGATTACGAGCGTTGAAGGCCGTCCTTGCCAGCGCAGGTATTCTCAAACGCGAGCGTCTACTCGGACAGGCAGAGAACGCCGACGACGATGTTGTGGGACTCTCAGACAACATATCAGAACAAATCATCTTGATCCAAAGTGTCACTGAGACCATTGTACCTAAGCTGGTAGCTGATGATGTCCCTCTTCTCACTAGGTAATATTTCTTCTAAAAAACTACCCTTGCGCCTCTAACACAACCATAACTTGTCAGCCTTCTAGCCGACGTTTTCCCTGGCGTTGATTATATGCCAGTTGATTTGGATGCATTGCGCGAAAAGATCCTCCAAGTGTGCAAAGAGCGGCGTTTGGTAGACGGGGAACGCTGGGTTTCCAAGATCTTACAACTTTACCAAATTCAAAAGATCCAGCATGGCCTGATGATGGTCGGTCCTTCAGGAAGTGGAAAAACCAACGCTTGGCAAGTACTTCTAGCTGCTCTTGAGCGGCTGGATGGAGTCGAAGGGGTCTCTTATGTTATTGATCCGAAGGCCATGCATAAGGATGCTCTTTACGGAACTTTGGACCAGACAACACGCGAGTGGAACGATGGCCTGTTCACTCATATTCTTCGCAAAATCGTGGACGATGTACGTGGAGAGAGTGGCAAGCGACACTGGATCATATTCGATGGTGACGTTGATCCAGAATGGGTAGAGAATCTCAACAGGCAGGTCTCATATTCCCATTCACGTTATATAGTCTGATTGAGGAAGCTAGTGTGTTGGACGACAATAAACTTTTAACGCTTCCCAACGGAGAACGTCTCAACCTCCCTCCCAATGTCCGAATTATGTTCGAGGTGGAGCACCTTAAATATGCAACACTGGCCACTGTCAGTCGTTGTGGAATGATCTGGTTTAGCGAAGATGTGGTCGATCCTGCAATGGTGTATCGCAACTACCTGTCGACTCTCGCATCAGTTCCTCTGGATGCTGATGACGAGGATGCCGATGCACTGGGTCGCCGTCTTGACACATCGGACACGAAGACTTCTACAAATCTCGCTACCCAACAACATATTGCGTCCATCCTAGAACGATACTTCGCAGATGATGAGCTGGTCAGCTCTGCGCTAAGATTTGCGGAGTCTATAGAGCACATCATGGACTTTACAACCACTCGCGCCCTCAACACCTTGTTTTCCTTGCTCAACAAGACAGTCCGTAACGTCATCGAGTATAACTTCCAACATTCCGACTTTCCTCTTGCTCCAGAGAGCGTTGAACAGTATGTCACCAAACGATTGCTCGTCAGCATCATTTGGGCCTTCTCTGGGGACGCAAAACTGGACCTACGCGCTGAGATGGGTGATTACCTACGCAAACAAACCGGAATAGATCTTCCACCCTTGCCACCCGGGAGCTCTCTCATCGACTACGATGTTCAGGTATTCAACGGCGAATGGTCCGCGTGGCAGTCCAAGGTTCCATCTATCGAGATCGAAGCCCATGCTGTGACGGCGTCCGATGTCGTTGTCCCGACAATGGATACGGTGCGACACGAGGAAGTTTTGTACTCGTGGTTATCAGAACACAAGCCCCTTATGCTGTGTGGGCCTCCAGGTTCAGGAAAGACTATGACATTATTCAGTGCCTTGCGTAAACTTCCTGACATGGAAGTCGTTGGTCTGAATTTCTCTAGCGCCACGACGCCGGAACTTATTCTCAAGACTTTCGAACAATATTGTGAATATCGAAAAACCCCCAATGGAGTCATCCTTGCGCCCGTACAGATTGGTCGCTGGCTCGTTGTCTTCTGTGACGAAATTAATTTGCCTGCTGCCGACAAATACGGTACCCAGCGAGTCATATCTTTCATTAGACAACTTGTTGAGTGTGGGGGTTATTGGCGAGCCAGCGATATGGCCTGGGTCAAATTGGAGCGTATACAATTCGTGGGTGCTTGTAACCCCCCGACAGACCCAGGTCGTGTGCCTCTCAGTCACAGATTCTTACGGCACGCACCACTCGTCATGGTAGACTATCCTGGCGAAGTTTCTTTGAAGCAGATCTATGGTACTTACAACCGCGCGGTCCTCAAAGTTGTTCCCAACTTGCGTGCATACGCAGAACCTCTCACCGATGCCATGGTTGCCTTCTACTTGGCATCCCAGAAGAGGTTCACGACAGATGTGCAAGCGCATTATGTATACAGTCCACGTGAACTTACGCGATGGATTCGTGGCATATATGAAGCCATCCGTCCTCTAGAAATGCTCTCCGTTGAGGGACTTGTTAGGGTTTGGGCCCACGAGGCGCTGCGGCTGTTTCAAGATCGTTTGGTCACAGAAGACGAAAAGCAATGGACCGACGAAAACATTGATACCTTCGCGATGCAACATTTCCCAACCATTCATCGGGATGAGGCCCTCAGCCGTCCGATTCTATTCTCCAATTGGACATCCAAAAACTACATTCCCGTGGACCGTGAATCACTCCGCGAATACACGAAAGCTCGCCTTCGTGTCTTCTATGAAGAGGAGTTGGATGTTCCTCTCGTTCTGTTTAACGATGTCTTGGACCACGTCTTGCGGATTGATCGTGTCTTCCGCCAGATTCAAGGACATCTGCTCCTCATTGGTGTCAGTGGAAGCGGCAAGGTGAGCCCTTGTTCTGTGTTGCATGACCGTGCCATTGACTATCTCGAAAGACGACTCTATCCAGATTTGTGGCTTGGATGAATGGCCTCAGCATCTTCCAGATTAAAGTTTCGAACAAGTACACTGGCGACGATTTTGACGACGATCTGCGAACTGTCCTCCGACGAGCGGGCTGTAAGGGTGAGAAGATTTGTTTCATAATGGATGAGTCCAACGTTCTCGATTCCGGATTTCTTGAGCGCATGAACACTCTCTTGGCCAATGCTGAAGTACCCGGTCTCTTTGAGGGCGATGAACACGCGGCTTTGATGACGGCTTGCAAAGAGGGCTCACAACGCGACGGTCTCATGCTGGATTCACCAGAAGAGCTTTACCGCTGGTTTACTCAGCAAGTGGCGAAGAACTTGCATGTCGTTTTCACGATGAATCCTCCCGAAAATGGCTTAGCCTCACGTGCTGCTACATCTCCTGCGCTATTCAATCGTTGCGTACTGGATTGGTTTGGCGATTGGTCAGATCAGGCCTTCTACCAAGTGGGCTCAGAATTCACGCATACACTGGATCTGGATCTGCCTTCATACAGTCCACCTGCATACTTCCCAATTGCATACCGTGGTCTTTCCATGCCACCGCTCCACCGGGCTGCCGTAGTCAACGCCCTTGTTTACGTTCACTCCTCCTTGCACCAAATTAATCAACGCCTGAGCCGTCGTCAAGGGCGATATAATTATGTCACACCTCGACATTACCTCGACTTGTAAGTACTTACTTGTCCATGTCATTAAGCCTATCTAATTATGGTTATAAGCATCAACCACTATGTGCGACTCTACACCGAAAAGCGCGACGAACTCGAGGAGCAGCAACGTCATCTTCACGTCGGCCTTGACAAATTGAAGGACACAGTGGCTCAAGTTGAAGAACTTCGCAAGAGTCTCGCCATTAAGCGCTCTCAGCTTGAGGCAAAGGACGCTGAAGCCAACGACAAACTCAAGCGCATGGTTGCCGATCAGCAAGAGGCGGAACAAAAGAAGGCCGCCTCCATCGAAATCCAAGCAGCCTTGGTAGAGCAGGATCGTAATATCGAGGAGCGTCGTGCGGTCGTCATGGCTGACCTTGCCGATGCTGAACCTGCCGTTGTTGAAGCTCAATCAGCTGTCAGCAATATCAAGAGGCAATACCTTCAGGAAGTCCGTGTAATGGCTAATCCCCCGGAAATCGTCAAATTAGCTATGGAATCCGTGTGTACGATTTTAGGACACAAGATCGATAGCTGGCGCACGATCCAGGGAATCATCCGCCGAGACGACTTCATCTTACGAATTGTGAATTTTGATACAACAAAGATGACGAAGCAACTTCGGGATACAATGAAAAGAGACTATATCAGTCGACCCAATTACAACTACGAGACGGTCAATTTTGCCAGCAAAGCCTGCGGCCCTCTTGTCAAATGGGCATTGGCGCAAGTTCGTTTCTCCGAGATTTTGGACAAGGTAGAACCCTTGCGCAACGAGGTGCAGTCGCTAGAGGACCAAGCAGAAACAACAAAGAAGCAAGCCGCTGCTATCATTGCTATGATAGGCGAGCTCGAAGCCAAGATCGCACGTTACAAGGAGGAGTATGCCCTACTCATCAGCCAAACCCAGGCCATCAAATCGGAAATGGAACGTGTCCAGAGCAAAGTTGACCGTAGTATGAAGTTGCTGGAGAGTTTGTCTTCTGAGCGAGTACGTTGGGAATCCGGGAGCCGTACCTTCGATGCGGAGATGAGCACTATCGTTGGCGATGTTCTCCTCTCTGCTGCATTCTTGGCCTATGGCGGATTCTTTGATCAACATTATCGTGAAGTCATGTGGCAGGAATGGACAGCTCACTTGGCCGAGGCTAACATCAAGTTCAAACCCGAACTTGCCTTCACTGAATACCTATCTACAGCCGATGATCGTCTCGGCTGGCAGTCGAAGTCCCTACCATCTGATAATTTGACCACGGAGAACGCCATCATGCTCAAGCGATTCAACCGCTATCCTCTCATTATTGATCCCACCGGTCAAGCCACCACCTTCTTGCTAAACGAGTATAAGGACAGGAAAATCACAGTAACGAGCTTCCTTGATGAAGCATTCCTGAAGGTCTTGGAAAGTGCTCTTCGATTTGGCAACCCGTTGTTAATCCAGGACGTTGAACATTTGGACCCAATTCTCAATGCAGTCCTGAACAAGGAGATTCGTCGCACCGGCGGCAGGGTTCTCATCCGCCTGGGTAGCCAGGATATTGATTTCTCTCCAGCCTTCACCATGTTCCTTTCCACTAGAGATCCTTCAGTCGAGTTTTCCCCCGATATCTGTAGTAGGGTGACTTTCGTCAACTTCACCATGACCCGCAGCAGTCTCCAGAGTCAATCACTCGACCAGGTTCTGAAAGTGGAGCGGCCTGATACGGAACGCAAGAGAACAGATCTCATGAAGGTCCAAGGTGAATTCCGCCTTCGCCTCAGGACTCTCGAGAAACTGCTTTTGCAAGCTCTCAATGAGTCTACTGGCAACATTCTTGACGATGACAAGGTCATTGATACTCTAGAAACCTTAAAGAGAGAGGCGGGCGAAATCACTCGGAAAGTCGAGGAAACTGATGTTGTCATGAAAGAGGTGGAAGAAGTAACGGCTGAGTATCTCCCCCTTGCTCAGGCTTGCAGTTCAGTGTTCTTTGTGCTTGAACAGCTAAACTTAGTCAACCATTTCTACCAATTCTCACTTCGCTTCTTCCTCGACATCTTCGACTACGTTTTGCATCACAACCCGAATCTCATCAACGTGACGGACCACGGTCGACGTCGGGACATTTTGCTCAACGATCTTTTCCTTGTCGTCTACAAGAGGACGTCGCGTGCATTACTCTATCGCGATCATGTCATGCTAGCGGTGCTTTTGTCACAAGTAAAGCTACGTGGCTTGGAGGACATTGGAGATGAACTCGAGTTCCTCCTTGAGAGTGGTGACGGCATTGTTGGAGCTGCAGACACGGTTTCCCAAATACCTTTCCTGACACCAGAACAACAGCTTCGCCTAGGGAATTTCGCCAAGCAGTCCATCTTCAAGCCTGTACTCGCGCACATTACAGAGCGCGGTGATAGTTGGATACCCTTCTTGGAGTCAACTAGCCCGGAGACATCTGTACCCACTCCTTGGGAAACAAGTACTCGTAAGTTCTGTCATCGTGAATGCCCCGATAACTTCTTTAACGTACCAAATCACAGCTGCTGTCGAAGCTCTTCATAACTTATTAATTATCAAGTGCTTCCGGCCAGACCGCCTTCTCCAGTCCACGGCGCTGTTCGTGCGGACAGTATTCCAAACTGACCTTTCGATAGAGTCAACTTTTGACCTTGGCGCAATGGTTTCTGATGAGGTGCCAGCTTCTACCCCTGTTGCCTTGATCTCTGTTCCTGGCTATGATGCCAGTTACAGGGTCGAGAACCTTATTCAGAATACTGGCGCTCGGTCGACGCAAGTGGCCATGGGTTCCCAGGAGGGCTTTACGCTTGCTGATCAAGCCATCGCTGCTGCGTCACGGCAAGGATCCTGGGTGCTACTCAAGAACGTCCACTTGGCGCCTTCATGGCTTGGCCAGCTCGAAAAGAAGCTGCAAACACTGAACCCTCACCGTAGCTTCCGGTTATTCCTCACGATGGAGGCGAATCCTTCCATTCCTGTCAACATCCTGCGTCAGTCTCGACTGATCATGAACGAGCCTCCTCCTGGCATCAAGGCGAACCTCCTTGATTCCCTTCGTAGTATCACGTCTGCTCGCCTGTCAAAGGGACCGATGGAAAAGATTCGCCTGTACTTCCTTTTAGCCTGGTTCCATGCCGTTGTGCAAGAACGGCTCCGGTATGTCCCTCTTGGCTGGAGCAAAACTTATGATTTCAACGATTCCGACATGGCATCTGCATTCGGAACGATTGATGCATGGCTCAACTCTGTCTCCAAAGGCCGCACCAACATTGACCCCGCCACTATCCCATGGGATGCTCTTCGTACCCTTGTCAAGCAGTCTGTATACGGTGGCCGTGTCGATAGTGATTTTGACCAGCGCATACTTGATTCGTTCGTAGATGGGCTTTTCACCCCCGCGGCATATAACGTCGACTTCAATCTCGCACCCAGTACGACCGGTAAACAGCTCCTCGAGGCACCGGACGGTACGAAGATCGAACATTTCCTGTCTTGGGCACAAGCGCTTCCGGATCGTGAGCCCCCCGCATGGCTCAGTCTACCCCCGACCGCGGAGCGCGTCATTGCGGTTGCACAAGGTATGTAGATACCCTCTCTGGTTGTTCTTGTGCCCCGACCCTTATTCCTCCAGGTAATGAACTCCTTGGGCAGCTTCGAAAGATGCGTATGCTGGCGGACGACGATGAAGACGCGGCACCGACCACGGCTGCCAAGGCACAAACCTCCCAGCAGCCCGCATGGATGCGCACGCTTCTGGAGCGGTGCAGAGAATGGCTGACAAAGCTTCCTTCGGTGCGTCTCTCCATCTCATTTGATATTTAGTCCTACCCTCTAATTTTTCCATATTTAGACGCTCAACACTCTGGCCAAGCAGGCGGGCGAGTCGGAGCCGTTGCTTAGGTTGTTCTCGCGCGAGGGTGCAATTGGGCGGAAGCTGCTGGATCAAGTGCGTAAAGATCTAGGAGACGTTGTCAAAGTATGCCAGGGCGAGCTGAAGCAGACGAACCACCTGCGTACATTGATGAGCAGTCTCACTAAGGGTAAGGATGCGAACCTCTGGATTGCTTTTTCATACTGACGCACATTACCCTAGGCACTATCCCGACACACTGGCGGCGATACAAGGTCCATAAATCGATGGCGGTGTCTGCGTGGATTGCGGACCTCGCGCGACGTCTGGCGCAGCTTGAGGGGATCGCAGAGATGGGCGGCAGCCTGCACAACGTGGAAGTGTGGCTTGGTGGGCTGTTCTTCCCCGAAGCATACATCACGGCGTCAAGGCAGGCCGTCGCGCACCGCAAGAAGTGGAGTCTCGAGACCCTGAGTTTGCAGCTCGACATTGAGCGTGTGAACGATCCGGGAGCGTTCATCGTGGACGGTCTGGCATTGGAGGGTGCGGCGTGGGCCACGGACAAGCTTGTGCTGAATGATGGAGAGACTGTGAGGCTTGGGGCGTCGCAGATCCGGTGGGTGCAGGCGGAGGACGCGCAGGTTCAGGCGGGGCTGGTCAATCTTCCTGTGTATCTGAATAACGACCGCAGCGATGTGCTGTTTACCGTGGACCTGCCATTCGACAGTAGTGCAGGGGCGCTGGTCGCGATGCGCGCGGTGTGTCTTACTGCAGGTGGCTGAAACGCGTCGATTAATTTCTGATTCTTCTACATACCCATGCATATCCTCTCATGATACCTACATATTCTTGCACGTCAACCACGTACGTTATCCTCGCAAATGACCCAGATACAAATGTAATACATAGATAACCTGACCTATTACGATTACGACTATCATTTTCATTGGAATCATGATCATTAGTTTCTAAGACCCTTCTATTGGCGCTTGACATCGCTACCGCCGACGACCTCGAGGACTTTCCAGTCAATTTCGATACCCTGCTCGCGGAAAATGGCACGCGCGTCTTCTGCAATGGCGTCGAATCCGCCGGTCGCGAGGGCAAGGATGGTGGGCCCCGCGCCGGACAGGCATATGCCAAGTAGCCCTGGGTGGGTAGAGGGCGTTATGCGGGAGGTGACTTCTGGGAGGCCGGGGATCTGAGTTGGAAAATGTCAGAAAGGAAGGCAGGGGTTGGCGAGAATCGACGCTTACGAGTGTTTTGCGGTAGGGCTGATGCACGCGGTCTTTCATTGCCTCATAGATGAGGTCCGGGTCGGGGGGCGATTGGGCCAGGGCGGTGGTGAGCACTGCGAGGCGCTGGAGATTGAATACCTGTGGGGTTTCGGGTATCGTCAGGGGTGGGTTCGGCAGCACGCGACCGCGACTTACGAGGTCTTTCCGTGAGTACATGGTGGGCAACACGCTGCGGGCCTTGGCGGTGCTGAGCTCGAAGCGCGGTATGATCGCGACGGCCTTGATGGAGGGCGCCCAGCCGAAGCGGACGTAGTGGCCGATCCCGAGCGGGGGCACAGGCGGGTCGCGGCCCCAGTCTGCACCGGCGTCGGGGGGGTACTCGGGGAGGACCTCGCTGAGAGGCACGCTCGCGGCCTCTGTGGCCTCGTCGTCGAGCTCCTTGAGGTAGGAGCCGACGAAGCCGCCGACGAGGGCGGCGGTGACGTTGTCGGGGTGGCGCTCGACCATTAGGGCAAAGTCGAGGAGGCGGGTGGGGGGGAGGTTGAGGGCGCCGAGCTCGTTGCCTAGGAGGACGCCGGCGATAACAGCTGCGCCTGAGGAGCCGAGACCGCGGCCGAAGGGGATCTCATTGTCGCAGTGGATGATGAGAGAGGAGGGGAAGGAGGAGATGTTGTTGCAGCGGAGGACGTAGAGGGCTACGCGGGTTGTGAGATTTTTGTAGGCGTCGAGGGGGACCTCGTCGGCGCCCTCGCCTGAGTAGGTTATGGTTGGTGGGGAGTAGGGCGCGGAGGACGGAGCGGGGATAGTCACGGATAATGTGAGATGCAGCGACAAGGAGAGTCCGACGACGTCGAAGCCTGGGCCAATGTTGGCGGATGTTGCGGGGACGTGAATTGTGAATGAACGGGACATGGTGGACGTCGAGGACGGCGTCGAGCTCGCATCATAAATATATCTCACCCGACGCTTTTTTTCGGCCGTGACTCAAATCTTCGGATTCGCCACGGAAGTACAGAAAAGTTAATCTAATAGTCAACTAAAAGTATTTCTCTTATGACTCGCAAATCTCTACCATACCATTACAAGAACTTTACTATAAAATAAACACATTCTACCTCGGAGATGCCGCCGCCTGCTGTGGCTGGTAAGCATAATACTGTTGTTGTTGTGCCCTCAAGTGTGGTGGCAACGCCGTTGCAGTCGCCGTCTGTGTCGCAGTACCACCAGCCGTCGCCGATGCATACACCGTATTCGCCACAACCGGCGTCCTCGTCCCACCAAAGAAACTCCCATACGTAGCCTGCGCCTGTCCCTGGGGCTGAGGCGTGCTTGTCCCACTCGTACTCCCCTGCTGCTGCTGCTGCTGCGGATACGCACTATACCAACTCGAGTACGAAGCAGCCGCGTACCCCTGCTGCTGCTGCCCGTAATAGTTCGGCTGCGCGCCCCCCGCCGCCTGGCCTTGCGCGGCGGCGGCGGCGGCGGCATAAGCATAGTACTGCGGCGTGTACTGTGCATACGCGGCGGTTTGGCCGTTGGTGGTGGTGGTGGCGGCGCTCGCAGGGCGGTACGGCTGCTGGCCCTGCTGGCCGTAGGCGTAGGTGTAGCCAGAGTAGGGGATGGCGACGGGGGCGGTGACCGTGACGGGGACAGGGACCGTGGTGGTGGTGGTGGTGGTGGTGGGCGCGGAAGGGGCGGCGGGGGTGGGTGCCACTGCGCGTGAGGATTTTTTGAAGGTGGTGTCGTCGGAGAGGGCGGTGGGATGCGTTGATGGGAGGGTGCCGTGCCAGCCTGAGGTGGGTGCGATGGCGAGGGTGCGATGGAGCTTGTGGAGGATGGCAGGGGGAGGGATGATGGTGTTTGTTGATTTTGAGGTGCGAGGGCGGAGGGAAGCGAGGACTGTTAGTGTTTGTAGGATGCCTTGTGCTAGGAGAACGTGAATAGGAATATTTTATTATTGAAGGGATGTAACGAACCGATGTCCCATTCCTCTGAGCCTTCTTCAGCGTTGGCATGATCCCCGTCTTTAGTGAGTCGCTCGATCTGTAGGTTTTCGAGTCGCTCCAAGGCGCGCCGATTGCGATCCAGGAGTTCCTGGATGGCTTTTTCGAGCTCCAAAGAGCCAAGGGCGGCTTTGACTGCGGCAGCTTCTTCGGGCGGCAGGAGCTCCTGCAGCTCTTTGTCGAGATCCACGGGCTCAAAATCGCGGGAGTCGACGTCGATGTCGGACATTTGCATGTCTTGAATGGATCCACGGGGCGCGTTGATGCGTCTTTGTTTGCGCTGGTGGGACGCGTAGAGGACAAGGCCGAGCTCTTCGCGGCCCAGGACTTGGGCATCGTGGTCAAAGGAGGGCGCAAAGCTGGCCCAGGGTCCAAAGTCGAGGAATGCGCCGGTGGATACGGTGCGCTGCTGGGGGAGGGGCTTTGAGGATGCAAGGGTGCGGGAGGGTGCGTAGGCGGCGAGGGTTGGAACGGGGTACTTGTCTGTGACTTGAGCTGGGGTAGGGAGGATTGCGACGAGCTCTGCGTGGGCGGTGGGGAGGAGCTTGAGTGCGTCAGAGAGGTCGGGGTCGTCGTTGAGAGAGGTCCAGTAATCTTGGTTGGGCAAATGTTGGACGAGGGCGTATTTAAGTGGACGGGTCTTTGACGGGGAGACGGGGAGAATAGATTCAAGAGATGGTGGGATTGGTGCAGAGTTCTTGGAGACCTGATTGAGCAAGTCAGCGGCGAGAGCACAGAAGCGATGTTGTTGCGCCGCAGTTGGAGATGGCTTGGCTCGGGGCAACGACGAGATTGGCTTCAAGTGCTCCACCGCAGCACGCAGCACAGAAAGTGTCTGGTTGTCTTCTAGAAGAGCTCTGAGGGAGCTGGAGAGTTCTGGGTGGTCGAGGACAGGGAATACGCGGTCGAGCAAGCCTTGTGTGTCAGTGAGGTCGAGGATGGCGAGGATGGCTGTGGCGTCCTTGGAGTCTATTGGGGACATGTGGCGCAGAATCTTTGAAGGAGGCTGAGCCGTATCGTCATCTTCAGCGCGCTTTCGTTTTGCAGAGCGAGTCGCCCTTGCCATGACGCGCAGAGAGAGAGAAAAGTTATTTTCAAGCTCCGCTCTTCTACAATGGCCACCACCATCCTCAGAGCAAGTCTCCGCTCCTCTCCAGCAAACGGCCACTCTGCCTTTATTCCTCAGATACGCAAGCTTGTATTTGAGTGCTGCGATCGTTGGCCATCCTCAGAGAATACTCGCACCTTTCTCTTTTCCCGTCTCGCAGACCTTGCCCGCAATAACCCCCATGTCGAGATTGTAGTCAGGCAGCGTACACACCGTGAACCTATTCTACGTGGCTTTTACAGTATGTTGTATTCTATTCTGCTATTTCTCTCTCTCTCATCCTCCCTAGTCAGCAACAGAGACAAGGTCATCCCCCTCAACGGCCTCTCTCTCGCCCAAATAAACCAAAAAACAAACCTTCTCCTTGACTCTTCCGGTGCCAAGATAAAATCTCTCAAGCGTCGTAACGTCGAGAGTACCACAGAAGCCACCCGTGGCATCTGGAGCGGTCTCCATGCAGACCGTCCCCTTCTATAGTCTCCCCACGTGATTGCTCTCTATACTACCCTTAATCCATCCCTTTTGCCTCGTCCGAAAATTCCTCTAAGCTCTTCTTTGCCGCGGCTGCAGCGAGGCTCGGACCTTTTCCCTGCTTGTCTTGCTTTGCCTCACCCAACCCTCCTTCTCACATCACCGATCAATTCCCCCCACACGTGTAAGCCGCAAGGTAAAAAAATCTGCATGTGTAAAAGAGTACTTTAGCATCCCCCGAGGACCTCCAATCCTCCCCCTGATCCTTCCTTTCCCTTTAGCGCTTCCCCACTTCCACTGGAAAATCCACCGCCCTGTGGCGCCTGCCTTCCTTGCCGACCATTACTGAATCATTAACCAAACCTTCCACTTCTCAATCTATATAAATGCCTCAGCCTAACTCTAGCCTTTCGGTACGCCCTCCCCCACCCTCGGCTATTACGATGCAGCCCTCACTTGGTCCCCAGGATGATGTATCTCTTACGCTGTCCATCGACGAGCTAAGGTGGCTCCATGCTAGCGAGACCATCATGTCCTCTGTACGTACACGCACACGACTACTCCATCTCCTCTTCCTCACACCCCCTACAGCCCGTCGACACCCCCAGTGCGAGCGGGATTAGCATGGTAAGAACCCCATTCATCTCCACACAAACGATCGTCATTAATGAATTCAACCTTCCAACAATCTTTACCTTTGTTCATTATTTATCCGATCACAGACATGTCCCCCCGTCGTCCCCACCCCGGGCCACGCCGCCGCCGCCGTCACCGCGCTGCCTCCCCCCTCGGCGTTCAAGCACGGCACAGCCCTCCGCGTGCGTACCCACCCGCAGGCACTTTACCGCAGCAGGACCTGGGACCGCCACCGCCACTACCACCTCCTCGACGCCCCCGATCCAGACGCCCTCTCCGTATCCATGTCTCGCTCAGGAAGCTCCTCGTCCTCGTCCTCCACCCCCTCAACAGTAACACCCACCCCGCGTAGGGCAAGCTCAAGCCTCATCCCCGCGCCCATCTCCATCCCCTCCCCAAAAACTAGCCCTACGACCCCCACACAACAACACCAACAGCTCTCTCGCTCGCTCCCGAACCTCCCCCCGCCCCCGCCAGCGCCCACTCCCGCTCCCAGACGCACAGAATGGATATATAGACACCCTAAGCCCCGCCCCGCGCGTGCCCCCGCGCAAGCTCCCCTGCTCACACTCAGCACGAGCACAAGCACGAGCACGGCTACGCTCACCCAGTCCACGTCTGGCACACGCGCCAAGCCCTCGCCCTCTTCCCCGCTCTCGCACTCACACAAATCCTTCTCCGTCTCTACGCAGTCCCCCGTACGCCCACGCACGCGCTCCACCTCCTCCCGCACGGGCTCGAGTCCGATTTCGACGGTGGCGCGTTCGAGCCCTAGTACGGCGTTGAGAACGGGGAGGCCGAGGCCGCTTACGGGGTACCACCCCCACCACCATCATGCGTTGAGTCACGCTAACGTTAATAACGGCAATGGTAATGCGAATTCAAATGTTAATAATACGTCAAACGCCTCGAATGCTGTTATGCTTGGGCTGGGGGGGAAGAGGCCTGTCCATTCCGTTATTGTTATTCCTGCTCGTGGGAAGTTGGGTGTGGGTGCTGCTAGTGCGGGTGCTAAAGATAGGGAGAAGGAGAAGGAAAGGTCGATTTGGGATATGTTAAGGCGCGGGGATGGGAGGGGGGCGGGTGATGAGAGTGTTGATCATGAGGGGCCTGTGAGACAAGAGGAGAAGGAGAAAGAGAAAGAGAAGGGAGGTGCAAAGTTGAAAAAGGGCAAAGGCCTAACACTGGTGATAGGCCGCGGGCGCCCTCCACTCTCTTCGTCCCACAAACGCAGTGCGTCCCTCAACTCGGTGCTCCCATCCACTGCCTCGTCGTTGTCGGTGTCCGCGCCCCCAACGACGTTCTCCGCACCCCCCTCCGCGCCCCCCACCACGCCCTCACGGAACCGCGCGTCGTCCGCGTCGTCTAACTCCACTAACTCAACTACGTCTGCGAACTCGGCCTCGACGGCCGCGACCTCCCCTTCGCCTTCCGTATCTGCGTCTCCAAAGCCCCCGTCGGCGATTGGTGTGCAGCCTTCGTTGCCCGCCTCCGCGTCTGCATCTGCGTCTGCTGCGCCGACACCGACGAAATCGATCCTGAGCCGCTCGTCCTCGACCTCGTCGCGTGCGCCCCCGCAGCGCTCGCTCGCTGCGCTGTTCTCGCGCGGTGTGTCGGGGAGCTCGGTGTCAGGTTCGATGAAGAGTGTTACGTTTGTTGAGGAGCCGACTGTGCATTATCCTGTTGAGTATGATGGCGTCGGGGGAAGGGAGGGGGAGGAGGATGGACATGAACGTGAACATGAACATGAATACGAGCTGGAGGATGGGCTTGGGAGGAGGGGGTTCGATGAGGATGATGATGATGAGGAGGAGGATGATGATGAATACCATGACGCCGACGCCGACGAGGAAACATCAGGGAAAACCACACATGCATTGTTTGGTGGAAAGTTTGAATTGGACGAGGACGACCTGGCGTCGGGGCTGAGCAAGGGCGCGCTGGCGTGGGAGATGGGGATAGACCTCGATGCGATGGACTTGGATCTGGATTTGAGTTTGGATATGGAGGTGCGGCCGGGGGTGGACCTCGATGCGCCGCTGGAGCTGGATATTGGGCAGGGGTACGTCGCCCCCGCCAGGGAGAGGATAGGGGGGATCGTGGAGGAGGATGAAGAGGGCGAGGAGGAGATGGAGGGAAACGGGGAAGAGGTGGGTGCGAATAAGAAGGGAAAGGATGGATTGAGGAGGTTGTTGAGTCTGACGCGGCCGTCGGGTGATAGGGGCGAGTCGAGAAGTAGAGCTAATTCCAAGGCGCGTCTAGCGATCTCTGGACCATTCGCCCTTGGAACTCTGCCGCCTACTTCTTCCTCCCCTCCTCCCCCACGTTCATTCTCACCGACCCTCAACCCAATAGCAGGCCGCTCCTCCGCCTCTATCCGCTCGCAAACTCGGGTCAGTACAGGTACCACCTCCATCTCCCGAATACGCCTCAATTCCAATTCCACTGCGCATACCTTCCCTCTCCCACAACCCCGCACACGATCACCGTATTACCGCACCCCCTCGAGCGCACCTAGCACCCCAACACACGCCAAGGCTTACTCCTACTCACACTCGCACTCCCCGCCACCCCCACGCCCCCCGCGGGCCCAGCGCCCGCAAATGTCACCCGCCGTCGCAGCTGCCTACGCCACCCTCACTCGGGGGTCTGAGACTATCGACGGGAGCCCGTCGTCGACGACGTCGAGCGTGGGCGGCCCGGCGGCCGCGTATACTACATCCCTGCACCATGTTCCTTCTCTTGAGAGCTTCCGCAGCGTCGCCGGCCGGAGCGTGCGCAGCCTCGGGAGTATTAAGAGCACGGCGAGCACGCGGGGATTCCGTGCGTGGCTTGGGAAGGTCGGGATCGGGGGTGGGGCAACGGATGAGATGGATGATGAATAGACATGGGGGGATCGGTGGGTTCCCCACGTGCGTAGCTTGCGGTGGGACCAGACCAGACTTCGACCTCGACTCTGAGAAGCAAGCAAGAAAAAAACTATGCGGATGGATGGGATTTTCCTTTCTGTTAAATTTTATTTATTTATTTATTTCCTTCTCTTCAGCTGGTTCTCTCTGAATCTTTCTTGGTGTCTGGAAGTCTTCTGGTTGGACTTGTACTATCGCGCAACACCCTGTTTACTTTTCTTTTTCTTCTTTTCAGAGCCTCGCAGCGCGCTCATTGCGTAGGCTTCCTTGCCGCATGCATTGCACGCGATGCTTTCTTTGGCTTTCTGATTCGACGAGATACTTCATACATTTGGTATGTCCAGGGGTACTGGTACACTTGCATGCACACGCACACACACTACGCTCATTTCTCTCCCCTATTTCCACCGTGGCTCGAGTTCTGGCCTCGAGCCCCTCCTTTACGTTATTACTTCAACTGTATGCACAACAGGTGCCCAGATATACACGTGGTTTCTTGGGGGTCGTGGCGCGGCTATTAGTATTAGACTAGACTTTGACAATAGAGTTGATTATATACACTTGTAACGTGGAAGGGTGCCCGACTTCAGCATGACTCCGAAGTTGAGGATTCGGCGAGTATCATCTCGGGAACTTGGAATGAGATCGCAGTACGAAAAAAAAAGGACACGGGACTTCTGGTTTGGGCGATTGACTTGACACGCCAAGTGTCAATGTACGCAATCGCTTGTTTCATTCCAGAATGTTGGCGGTGGAGACGGGATGGACAGTTGAAACGTTGAAGACACTAGTATTATTCTAGCGTGCATGAGAATAGAACTGAAAGATACGGAAAAGTCATGACCTCCGCAGCTCTGGATCACACGCAACACGCAATTGTACTTGGATGACGAGGAAATGGCAATTCAGTTGTATGTGAAGCGACGGAGCACTACTTACGCCACGTCGAGAAAATGTTCCTAGTCGGGCAGTTAATATATTAAAGTCTTCTGACCTAATTGAACTGAGCACCCGACCCCCGTTCCATTCCATATATTTGTGTAATATGCACTAGGCGATACATACAGTTGAGTGATACTATCCAAATTATTCCTTCTCGCGCCGATACGGATACGGCAGCTCTAACGTACAATCTAATACAAAATAAATATGAAGGACCCCGAAAAAAGAAGGGATATCGAACATTCAAAGGATGTACGGACCAATAATCTGGCTAGGAATATATTGGTTTGTTTCTCCAAACGGGTCATCTGCCTGCAAAGCTGGCATGCTTTGAGACTCCGTTAACTTGGGGATGTTTGCGTCGAGGGGGTGACCACGCCATATCCTCAATTGGCATGGGCAGTGGGTTGGAGCGGAACGGCGGCCCCACAGAGCCATGGGTCTGCCGTCCCACATGCATAGAATCCACTTTAAGGACAGAGTCTATGACACTACCGGGATAATCCCGCGAAGCCAATGCACTCAATCGCACTCGAGGCGTTCGGGCATTGAAACTCGCACTTTCGTCATCCTCGTCAGGCGACAGCGACGCTGAAGTGGTTGGCGCTCGTAGGGAGTGATAACCTAGATCTGTGACTCGTGTGGGACTCGGTCGAGACTGCGCTTGAAGGCGATACTCGGACCGTATTCGTTCGAGTTCTTCCTCTTCATCGGAGGGTATTTCGTTACCGTCGGCATCAAGTCGGGCTGTTAAATATAGGAAGATCAATATATAGGGCGGTTACCAGAAAAACAAATACGCACCCCAGCCCCGCCGACGTTGCGTCCCATTGGACACAGCCTCGGGTTGCCCTCGCTGAGAAGGTCTATAAACCCAGGTAGGCGAGTCGCCGAGCCATTCTAGATTTATAGGATGTACATGTTCTTCACCATCAGGATTGAACCTTCGTCGTATGACGTAGGATCTGTCATATTCTTCGCCAGAGTCTGACGGCCTTGAAGCATTCCCCGCTGCGCTAATGTGGTCCTGTACAGAGCTTGATTCTTCGTCGAAAACAGGAGATCTGAAGGCAGCAAATGGATCAGGAAGAGGGGAATCTTGATAGGTGCTCGCTGCGCCCTGCTCTGATGCGAGGCGTAGTGGTAAGACTACCGATGATCTATGTCGCCGCCGCTCGCTGTTGGATATTATGCTTGCCTCGCGGTTTTGTGCAACAAGCTGCCTACGGAACTCTGCAGCCCGTCGGAGGAGAGGAGTGACGGATGCATCCAATATCCCATCAGTTGGAGCTTCTAAACGTTGTTGTCTGGCTATGCGGGTCTGTTCAAATTCGCGCTCGATGGTAGCGAGAAGTTGAGCTGAATTTCCTTCGTAGCGGGACAAGGAATACGAAGTAGGTCTCATTTCCGAATTCGTTCCCAAGGTTCCTGTAGCCTCTCGGGCAGCAACACGCCTCCCGAGAGATGTGGACGCGTCATCTGCCTGATATTCTCGATGCCGAAGGAACCTGCTGTTGTTGTGAGAGCGGTTCGGACGTGGATAGAGAGCTGAGGGAATCAATGGGGAACCGGAATCGCTAGCAGAGTCGCGTGCGGAGGAGGAAGTTGTGCTGATTTGCGAGTTAAAATACCGGGTGGCATCAGATGGTCTCTGTCCAGAAGTTGTGTTATGTATCAGGCTATTTACCTCGCGGTGAAAGTCGATGGTGGATAAATCTTGGGCAGCCAAGGCAATAGAATTGAGGTCGGGAGTAGGATAAGTGGTTTCGGAAGGACGCCCTTGAGTTTCTGGGGAGGATACACTGTCCGCGACTTCTAGAAGACTGCGCCGAAATTGTCGTATACGACGATAGGCTGATTCTAAAGCAGCGGAAGCTTGCTGGAGGCTAATCTGTGTCTGTGTGTGGTCGCGTGGTGCGCTTTCGCTGGGGGCCTGGGGCATGGCGTCGCTGTTGTTTACGGCGATGACTGGAGAAGAAGGGGTGTCGCTGTTCTGAGTGTTCATAACTAATTGCTTGCCTATGAAGTATATTAATATAGGACGACTGTGCCACCTGTCAAGGGGAGGCTGATACTCACAATGTTATGTATCGGGAAGAGCATAAAGCTGATGAACTCGTTGTAGTGGGCAGAAGAAGAGGTGAGTCTGTTCATGAACTTGAATTGATTGCTGCCTGCGTCACGACGTCGACAGAACAGAACAACATGTGTGGCCTTAATTTTTCGGCACTTCCCTGTGTGGCTGTGACTTATTCCATCAATCGCGGGAGTATCCGACCTCGTCTTTCCCCGTTCCATAACCACTCTGATTTACCATAGACCCTCAATTTTTGTTAATTACAGCATCAGTGTGTGTCCGAATTCTTTGAATCTAATACCAGCATACTGTTCCGTAGCAAATACTGAGTCGCTCATTAAAATTGGGATCCCGTACCGTCTTTTGTCGGTCTAAGTGACTTTCACGATCTATCTATTCGGATTCTCTCGTGAAATACGTCTTTGAGCCATGTTAGGTCTGTAGTGTGTAGGGAGACCTAGGCTTCCTAGGTTGAAGGATTGATTCTCCGGAAGTCAGTCAGCGGCCAAGAAAGATATCCAGATCATCAGGGTTCAATGACTACCAGATAGTTCATCCGAAAATATCAAGTGTCAGGGACACGTCGTACTAACGCGTGCGGTTGAGGTAAACAAAGGTACCGAAGCGGCATTGATTTGGGTAGCGAAGGCATTCAGATGCCCAGTGGATTCTTACCAGATAGATGAGCGGCTTTCGCACACTGTGATGACTTCAGAATTATACGGCATACTATTGTTGATCTGGTGGGTTCTGAAAAAATAGGTGAACTAAACAGACTTCACTGTGTGGCGCACTATACACCGTGATTGCCAAATAGAAAGACTATGCGTTGAACAGTCTAAGTTGAGCTTCGAGAGATTCGAATAGCCTGTCGTCTACGTCCGTATGTCTCCTGGTAAAACCAGGTGTTCTGATTGCACCGGGAATTGTCATAATGATAAAATGTAAACTCTCAACTAGGTACGCCGCTCGCTCCATCTTGAGATAAAGATCGCTCAAAATCTGTGTCCACATGATCAGCTAAAACTGAAGATCGACGCCTGGCTCAAACAATGATAATGGCGATGACACAGGCGCACTTTGAATTCGAAGTAAAAGTTTCCGAGTCCGAGGCAAGTCCGAGGAGGCCGATCGCTCCAACGCGAACTCTTTCCCTTCCACGTGATTATACATCAACTTCCGACCGTCCTCCAAGTCCAGAAACAGGTTCCCTAGCCATTCATTACTATCGCCAGATATCCTTTTCTTTTCCCATTCAACATGTCTCCGATTGTCTTTACTGTGGATGCTGTGTGTCATACTTTGATCATAACTGCAACATCCACAGTTTTGTTGACATAATAACAAATTCTCAGATCCTTTTCGATATGGACGGGTGAGTGTGCCTTTACAGATCGTTGCACATCTATGCAAGGAAATTTCTATCAAATTCTCACACGGTTCTACAGGACTCTCATTGATTCCACCCCAGGTGTCCTTGGTGCTTGGAGTACTTTTGCAAAAGATTATTCACTCGGTGACTCTGCAAAAATAGCCCATGAAACACATGGGAGGAGACTCTACGACACACTCAAGGAATACTGCCGGGTTGACGAGGAAGACAAATTGATGGTTTATATTTATCTACAACCTCTTCCAACATCGTTCTTACGACTTTCTAGGCTGAAATTAACCGTTTTGAGGATGAGGTCATAGAAGGCGGACCTACGGCTTTACCAGGTGCTATAGCACTGATCAAACAGGTGATTGTCGTGCCACCCGTCGGCAATGGATCTTGTCTCCAATACAAATTTGTAGCTTGATCACTCCGAACAACCACTTTGGAACATAGTAACTTCTGGTGAGTGCCCCTTACGCTGAAGTAAGGTACATTCTGACCATGTTGTGCGACTCTGATAGCATCTAACAAGTACGCTCCTCGTGCTTTGGAACGGGCTGGCATACCGCTCCCTGCGGCTGGCTTGATCACATCCAATGATGTGATAGCTGGTAAACCTCATCCTGCGCCCTATCTTGCTGGAGCCGCTAAATGTGGCATCGATCCGACCAAATGTCCGTTTATGTTTAATTCGTACTTCCATTATGCAGGCCTCAGTAAATTCACAATAGGTCTTGTGGTAGAGGACGCCATCTCTGGTTTGAAATCAGGACGAGCGGCAGGTTCTAAGACTCTTGCGGTGTGCACTTCGACAGCGCGTGATGCCCTCCTTGCATCCGATGCTCACCCCGATTATATTGTGGACGATCTGACACAGTGAGTTGCTGTTTGCTATAACTCACCTTGTGGTATCAAGACGAATTTTTGTAGGGTTTCAGCTCGGTACGTTGGCGGGAAGATAGAGTTGACATTGAAACTCTAGAGGCTCTTAGAAGGCTAGGTGGCACTATATCTGTCTATATCTAGAACTTGATCAAAGGACCAGCGGTGTGATATTTCAGTGGTTCCTACCTTGAAGATGCCTCACTCACAGACTGTAAAGGGCACTTGATATACTGCCGCTACCCTCGGCTCATTTTGCCACTCTCAGTGGCAACACGCATCAATGCATGATTAAGCGGCGAGCCGTACGGTGAACCCGGCGATCTCGAAAACAAGAGGTTACGTCCGAACGACACAATATGCCCAATCAACTGATGGACGTTACCTGTGGTAATCAACTGCCGCAATTCGAGTGCATTTCTTTGCTAAAACGACTGTTTTTTTCTTTGAAACTCCTCATGGGCCTGCTGGTCCCTATAGAGACGTAAGGAAGACTACGTCTCGCTGTTGTCGCCTCGACATATCTGATCTCCGAGTCTGGCGACCAGTCACAATTCCACGGCCAGTGACATGTGCAATTCCTATTTAATGGGATCGAGAAGAACACAACGCCCCAGGTTTCTGCTCCTTTTCGTTCCTTTTCATTCTTCCGATCAGCGATCGCTACCTTGACTTTCTCTCCGGTCTCTTTTTTTATCCTTTTACTTTGGCCTGGGGTCTACTTGTATCGTCTTCATTACGGCCTGAAATCTACACTCCTTTTCACATCTACAGTACCCTATCTCAAAAATGCGCTCCGCTTTCATTGTTCTTGCGCTATGCATGGTCGCCGCTGCGAGGCCTCAAACACTTCGTCGATCCGGATTTCAACTTAAGAATGGCCAAGATGCTATTGCACTCAAGTACGTCCGAATTTTCAGCTCAAGATTAAAACATGTAATTATTCACCTCTTATCCTGTAGCGACGAATTCAAGACTCTTACTACTGACTCGACGTGTTCTGACGGAGAATACGCCTGTGTCGGCGACCAATTCGCTCAGTGTGTGGATGGCAAATTTGCTACATCAGCCTGTTCCGCTGGTACCATGTTAGTATCAATTTTTCTAAGATTCTCCTTTTTCCTATGCTTAAATGGTTCGTAGCTGTGTTGCCCTTCCATTGGTCAACGCGCCCGGAACTACTATTACTTGCACGACTGCTGCCGATCGCGACGCCCGTATAGCTGCAGTAGGTGGTTTGTAGAGTTGATATTCCCTACACAATTCAACGACTGTTTAGACAGGCGCCACAACTGCAGCCGCTGCCGAACGCCGGGCTGCTGTCGCAGAGGTAAATCGTCTTGTAATTTTTTCGATTCAATTCTCATTACCGTGCTTTTTTTTTTGACAGACGAATAACGCCAAGGCAAAAGCCAACAATAACGATAAAAATGCTCAAACCTCCTTAAGTATGCACTCAATCCATTTAGCGTCCAAGTTCGGTCACTAACTCGAAGTTGTGATGTCGATTAGCCCTGGATCCTGCCGTCATCTCCAAAGGTTTCGAAAATAATGGTCAAAGTCAACCTGAAGCTGGTCAGCAGAGCCCCATTTCTTTCTAGAAAATACTCATAATGGTCCTTCTTTTTGTAGGGCAAGTAGCCTCGTTGACGTCCAGCAACAACTTCATCAACTTCTGCAAGACCCTTGATTTGCCACTCACCAACGGAGCCCAGGTCACCGGAGGCTCTTGCAACCCTGCCCCCATGGGTGCCATTCCTTCCACCAAGAATATGCCGTCATCCAAATTCGTATTCCCAGCTAACGGTGGGAAAATTAAGGCGAACAAAGCGTTCACCATCCAGATGGCGATCAAGAACTTGGAGACTGGCAACTTCGTCAACGCTGACGAGAACTACTTCGCCGCTCCCCAGCAGCTCAATTCCGACGGTGTAATCAAAGGGCATTCACATGTCGTCATCGAGACTTTGTCTTCATTGAACCAGACTGATCCCACTGACCCCAACAAGTTCGCTTTCTTCAAGGGACTGAATGGCAAGGCCAACAAGAATGGGATACTTACTGCAGCCGTTACGAGTGGTCTTCCTGCCGGTGCTTACAAGCTTTCGTCGATCAATACCTGTGCAAACCACCAGCCTGTGCTGGTTGCGATCGCCCAACACGGATCTCTGGACGATGCTGTCTATGTAAGCGGTCATCTTTGCTTGTGGCGTTGTGTTTCTGAACCTTGGATTAGTTCACAGTGGATTGATTGGATATAATTAATTCGTGGTTATTGTACTTAGGTCGCACGCAATCATGTAATGAGAGGAGTAGGTAATGGTGCGGGGGGAGTGTAATTTATGATTTTATGGGTATCGATTCTTTTGTCGAAGCTCCACTTCTTGGTTGTTGGTCGGCATGGGCATGACATCCCAATTATATGGGGATTATTGCTTCCACTGAATGCTAATAGTCCTAGATAGCTGGGTCCAACTCAGAGTTTCCATCGATATCAAAATACATAGTGGTAGATATATGGTGACATTCACGTCAACGTATGACAGATAGATCAAGAAGTAACTGGTTATACAATCGAGGTACTAAATTTGACGTGAAGACGTCTATACGTATACTACGTTTTACAGGCCTCTATTTTGCCTCAGCGTCTTCGAGAGGGGGAGGACCGTCATCGTCAGAATCATCATCACCCTCTTCGCCGCCAGGTAGACCACTAGCGCCACCAGTGCTACCAGCACCCATCTGCGCCATCATCTGAAGCAAGTCGGTCAGTATACCATGACGTCGAAATCAAGTTGAACATGCCTTTTCGAAATCCATGCCTCCCATGCCTCCCATACCACCCATACCATACCATGACGTCGAAATCAAGTTGAACATGCCTTTTCGAAATCCATGCCTCCCATGCCTCCCATACCACCCATACCACCCATACCTGGCATTCCGCCCATACCGCCACCCATACCTCCCATTGGGTCCATATCATCGTCTACAGGTGCCACCTCTCCATCTTGTTCGTCCTCGTCAACCCATTTCGAAAAATCGGTCTTGAGGAACGCGTTCCGGACTTTATCCTTGGTCAACCGAGGCCAGTATTCGCTTTGCTTAGTCTTCTTCCGGAGAACGATATAAAACGAACGGCTTGAAAGTTTTTTGGACGAAAGCTGCGCGTCGACATTTGTTCATATCTTTTAATTAGAAAAGCTTGAATAACCCTGACCTCGGGGTCTACTTCAGCGTAGAATTCAAGATCGAATTTATACTGCTTCTCCTGGATGTTTTTGGAAGCACTAAAATCATGAAATTAGTTTGAGTTCTGAAAGAAGTTGGATATACTGACTTTCCCGCCGTTGCTGAGAACGAAATCGAGGTTGGAGTGAGTGTGTACTGAAGAGAAGTTTCTTGTATGTCCGGAAGATTGACCGTGAGGTAAACGACGTTCTTGGTTTGAGATGACTGAGAATCGGTAGGACGTGATGAAATAGCATAAAATTACCTTTTCCTCCTCGGTCTCTGAGCTGCGCTGAGCCCATAGTACTTCTGGGTGGAATGTCATGGTTGGATGAGCGATCGATGAGATACAGATGAGAAAACGCGCTGGGGTTAAAAGCGCAAAATGAACCGCGTAGAAGGGCCCAGAAACAGGAGAAGGACTACGTAAGCAGTCGGACCGGGAACCTTCCTGATATGGCATCTTGCCGGCCACCCTGCGTAAACATGGTTCTTGATTTTCTTTAGTTATATTTCTCTCCAGTCGTTCATCAATGTGGTATGTACACAAAAACTTTTTCAACTCTTTCTTATTACTCATGTTTATAAGGTGCACGCGCTGGTTCCTCCCGCTGCTACTGCTGCCGTTACCTACGGCTCCGCCTTACTTTCTGCTTTTGTTTCTGTTCTCATTAACCATGCACGCGAAGCCTTGGTATGTTGCTGAATTTTTTGTCCTTATTCATCTACTGATCATTGTATCGATAGTTTCTACTGTATTGTGCTCCTCACGACCCTCTTTGTTTCTACGTGTTATTGGCAACCCTTACCTCTCGATAACCACCTCTCGACGCCTTGGGCGGAGAACATCACTACCTTTGCCGAAGCGCTGAGCAATTCCCTTGGCCCAAACTACCATAAACCCTTTCCAGACGTTGTACAGGCTGTTGACCGATGTTGGTGCGACTTCTCCGCTGGCGGATTCTTTGAACCGTTCAACGTCACGCATTGGGAATATGTCAGCGTTCTGCGCCTGAAGGATGAGCTGGAACACAAACAAAAGGTCGAGGAGGGAACGCTGAAGAAGGAGGAAGCTTCCAACAATACAGATACATCCCCCACACCGATCTCCTTTGGTGTTTTCAACGTTACGATGCCCCAGACGGTTGCCCCAGGGCCCTCTTCCCTGTCTGTCCCTCTAAAATACGTGAGCCGAGATATAAGATCCGTCTTCCGCCTATTCCACTACGCCTTAAAAGGTGGCTCTAACCAGAGTACTTTGTCCTCGGCGCCTGCATCTACCCCGCAGCCACCATCTCTCGATGCCATCATTGCACCTAGTACGCGACCTCCACTAGACTCCGAAGGCAACGACGCGTTCATTCGCCGTGAGTATGACTTGCGTCCATACGGATTAGGTATCCTTGTGGACTTTGGTTGGACGAGATAACTCACCTGGAAGGCGGCTTTCAACCATCTTGGGGTGACGTTTATCATACAGTGCATTCCCCTACTCAATCGCGCTAGCGACGGGACATCATAGTTTACTTTGGAAGCGGATCACAAAGAGACATATAATACCTTGTACCCCACTACTTATTTGCAATAATTCTGTACCAGTATGCTATCAATAGTTTTTGCTCTTGGTAGTCAAGTACTAAGCGAAGAACGCGCTCCCAATAAATAACTATTTATTGGGCGTGGGAAATGCGATGGGAGGTTGAATTCGGCAAGAGTCGGTCTAGTGCTTCAGCTCTATTTTTTAATTGTCGCGCGCCACCACTCTCGAGTCGTCTTTCATGGCTGCCGAGTCCAAGGCCCGGCGCCGCGATGAAAAGGACCGAAATGCTCGTTCCACCTTGAACCCTCTTGTAACGGATAACGCCTCTTCTTCTGGTCCAAGCAAGCTCGAGATGGTTCAGAATGCGTTCTTAGCACCGTTTCACCATAAGAAAAGGGATTCTGCTAGGATACTTTCAGACTGTGCGTATATTCTACCTATGTCGTTTTGTTATGGCTAGACACTGAGCCTTTGACTTCTTAGTGGCTCCTGTGATTATGACACCTCGCATGGTAAATTCTGCAGCTACCGTAGCCTCGCGACCTCGCGCGTCTGTCGGCGGCTCGAATCTGGGAAAATCAAGGTTGGATTTTGCGACTCTTGGGAGAGCACCGCTCCGAATGAGCTTTGGTTCACGTCGGATCACCTCACGAGACCTGCAGATTGTGGAGGCCACGGATGAGTTGTTAGAGGCTGAAGTGCCGGAATCGGATAGCGGCGCGTCTGGCGTCAGTCTTCTACGTGGCTTTAATGCCACAATTCCCAGTGCCGACCAGGGTCGGACAAGGCGGCGGCAGATGAGGAACGTCGAGACGCCAAGAATAGGGTTGAAAAAGCTAGGCATGAGTGCCAGGGGCCTACTTACGGAAGAGGACCATGAAGGCCAGAGCGTAGCTAGTGAAGATGACGTTGTCGTCGTGATATCAACCGATGCAGGGAAAAAGGGAAAGAAACGCGGCAGGGAGAGTTTAAGTACGCAGAAAGTTCTCGGGAAGGAGGAACTTTCTCGACAGACACAGGAGATCCAACGTGACAAGGAAAACTTGCACGTACGAAGGGTGCGTTTTACGCGTCTTTTCATACCTTCAGTGAATTAAACCCACTTCAGAGTCTCATTCATAGCGAAATTGCTGAGATCACAAACAAGATTGAAGCTCTGGATAGTATTCGCGCCAAGTTGGAACAGGATCTGCTGAAGTTGCAGGAGGATGAATTAGAATTGGATGATGAACGTAAGTCGCGCTATAAGCTCCGCCATCGCGTCTAATAGTCTTTTAGTGGTGGGTGTTAAGGAGAGGTTGGAGTTCGAGCAGGCTGCCAGTCGCCCGAAACCTCAAAAGACAACCGCACAACCTCTGCATCTTCCACCAAGCTCTCGGCGACGTAAAGGTGTGTTCCCCTGCAAAGCATTATCCGTGTTCTAATATATTGTTCAGGACCTGCTTTCCTTCCATCTGAGCACGACGAACTTCCACCTGGCGTGGCTTTCATGGCAAGTCTACTCATAGGCGGTTTTCATCCAGCTGTTAATGGCATTTATGTTCTTCCTGCTCATCCAGACGCTAGAAAGTCACACGACACCAATCACGGCACTTGACTTCTCTGAACCTTATGGTACTCTGGTCAGTGCCTCTCAAGAGGACGCTCAACCACGAGTCTGGGATCTCTTCTCAGGATCAGAGATTGGACGGCTCCGCGGCCACAGCGGAGCAGTCAAATGTATACAGGTTGAAGACCATGTCTGCCTCACGGGTGGAGAGGATGGTAATGTGAGACTATGGGACTTGAGACGAGTGGACGATGACAATGATGAATGGGGTACTGGTGCCTTCGTCAGTCTCAGCGATGTCGCTGAGGAAGACGAAACTGAGCGGGATCCTGAACTTGAAGATGCTGCGAGCAGCATAAGAGAGAGCGCATCTGAGGAGACTCCTGAAAAGAATGGACCATGCGCGAGGGTACTAGAGGGGCACACCAAAGCAGTAACAGCCTTGTATTTTGAGGACGAGTGTCTGGTATGTCCGATTGGTGTTTCCTCGAGGCTTTCTTAAGCTTTATTATTGACTTTGCGCAGGTGACTGGTGCGTCTGATAAAACATTACGCCAATGGGATCTTACGACTGGGCAATGTGTCATGACTATGGACATCCTTTGGGCGATATCTCATCCACCGAAGTCGAGTGCTGCTGGTGCCTATGGAGCACCGTCTGCTGGTTCTTTTGTGACCCCCACACCGTATGCAGATGCTACTTGGGGGATGGACGAGGACTTCGTAGGTGGTGTGCAATTCTGGGGTTATGGTCTCGTGAGCGGCAGTGGTGATGGGGCAGTCAGGATGTGGGACAGTGCGTATTCTTTTGTCGGTATTAAACGTTGAGCCTGACCATATGTTTCTCAAGTGCGAACGGGGCAGGCTCATCGCACCCTATTGGGACACACTGCCCCTGTTAGCTGCCTACAGTTTGACGAGATCCACATTGCAAGCGGAAGCCTTGATAAAACTATCCGCGTAAGTCCCACTCTTATCCTTGGCAAGAATTTTCTAACTAGGACACAGATATGGGACCTTCGCACCGGAGGCATTTTCGAAACTATCAATTATGATAATCCTGTGACAGGCCTACAATTTGACACAAGAAAAATCATTGCCGCTACTGGGGAGAACGGCGTCAAGGTAAGAAGGAACCCTGTCGTGTGCTTTTCACTAAATGTTTTATCATTCTAGATTTACAACCGAACCAGCATGCAGCATTCAACATTACTCACGAACGGACATACTAAACCAGTAGAAAGGTTACGTTATATGGATCGATATCTGGTCACTGGTGGATGTGACGCTGCTTTGAAAATTTGGTCCCTATAAAAATTAACGACCGTTAACTTGTTCGTTCTTGCTATCGAACTACATATTGGCTTAGACCTACATATCAATCGCACAATCAATGTACAATACGTCACAATCTGAATTAACTAGCAGTTCCGTTAGGAGATACATGATGAAGATATTAAAATCTTCGACATGTCTCGTATTCTTACTTAGTGGCTTCTGAATAGTTCTAAACACACGTGGTCGAGGAGGTCACATAAATTGGGACATGAGAAGAAGCGCTCGAAGCCTGAAATTCGACGATTCGGAGAGGCATTCATGCAATTGTTGTGTATATTGAGAATTAGATATCGAGGAGAGGTAGTTGATTGCCTCGATCATCGAAAATGCCGTACAAGATCGCTAGCGCTTGTTTTCAGACAGTCTTGAGTCACTGTGGCGTTCGTCGGATTCTTCAAAAATCAAAGCATTCTGTAGTGGTACCTAACGACATCACCAGCAGGATCGGAGATATCAGGTAAGCTGGCGCTCAAGACCTTATATATGCAACTTAAAAGTTCGTGAGAGCATCTGTAGGTAGGGGGAAAGATTCAGTAAGTACAGTACCAATGTCACGGTAAAAAATGAAGTCCCTGCCAGGCTCGCGGCTGATCAAATTTCAATGCATCACCTGATTGGTGACCACCCCCGTATGCTCCAATTCAATTTCAAAGGCCGGGATATCGATGGCTCGGAGGTGTCAAAGTGAACTGGATATCTTGAGTAAGGATGTTGGGACGCATGGGCCAATGGAGAAAGATCAAGTCAGGAGGCCTGATATTACATTATCGAAATTATTGTATCAATCTTTCGAAGTTTGTGGTCCGAAGGTTTGCCCCGCTGCATACGCCAGATAGCCTCTTCAACGCCATGATACTAAACCCGGATTTTACCACAAACTTCGATGGTCCTTCCGATTGAGGTGGGCCGTCCGATCGAACAAGAAACAGAATAACAAGGATTTTTGGAGCCTCTGCATTACCAGGAGCCAGAAAGGTTTCATATTTCTAGTGGTGGAGACCATGCCGACGAGGCTAAGGTCCCTTGGTCTTATTTATCGCAAACGAACGACAGTACGACGGTCGATGTGCCGAAGCCTGCTGGCACTCATGGGCAGAGAACCTTGCGGGTCATTTTTCAGCCTGGTGTGTTGCAGTGGGGTTATGCATTGGCGAAACTCACCTATACAGCACGCAGTTCTTGATTGCTGCCCAACAGTGAAATCGCAACTTTCCACGTATCGGCGAGATGCGACCCTACGCCGCAGAACAGAACCCACAGCCTTCGGTTCCTGGTACAATACGTGAACGGCCTTCGCTGGAGCCATCCGCTTGATCTCGGCGGGCAATTCCTAGTTCAGGTGTTCGACCATTGTCCTTGGTGGGCCGTTTAATCTCCCGGGCTACCCATAATATTCAAGGTCATTACATTCCTTACATTCGTATCCTCGAGATTGAACTGATTTTTTGACAGTTGGCACCGCAGCCGCTGAGGACAATCCTCCTGATAAAATTACAAGAAAAATAAGCCAAAATGCGCACGTTCAAGCACGCTCACAAGGCTAACGACGTTCTCCATCCTAGGAAAACCCTCAGCAGCATAAACAAACCTGGCAGAACTCACTCAGAAACGCGGGTATCCTGTGCGTCAACCACTTTTCATAAATGGATCATTCTTTGGACGAGGGCCGTTTTTGAATATTGTGCGTTTATATCCTCAAAGACTTTTTTTTTTGCTAAGACGATAATCAGCATGGCAGCCGCTGAGGACAATGTTTCAAGGCCAAGATTCCCTTTCTGATTCTCCCGGTGCAAGCTACAAAAAATACACCACAAATACGCACGCTCAGGAACGTTCGCAAGGCCCAACCACGTTCTCCTCAAGTAAAATGCTCAGAATGGACCAAAAACGAACGCAAACTGACACAACTCACTTAGAAATGTGGGTGTACTGACGCGGACCACCTTCCATAAATGGGACCTCTGGACGATGGCCACTTGGATGTTGTGGGCATTGGCTACCACGGCTGCAACTTGACCTTGGCCCAAACTGTCTTGGTACACTGAGGACTCATGAGCAGGTCTCTTGTGCCAATAGAGCATACTGCCTTGAAAAATCCCACACAGGTTGAACCCGCCAAAAGTTCATCTACTGGTACAAAGGCTATGCCGCCCGCTACATTGAGCAGTTCGTGCTATTCCAAAGGAGAGGCTCGTTTTTCTCTCCATTCGACCGACGAATCGCGAACGTTAACAAGAACGAGACGAGAATGTGGCACCTTCTTCGAATTCACCCGGCAGAGTAAGAACGTTTCGAATTGACCATGCAAGCTCTTGTTCATTTGAAGGGAGACGACCCATAAAGAAGGATTTGAGTCGGGGTAACGATATTCAGGTCTCTGCAACCGCTCAATCTATAATGTTTCAGTTTCACGGTGCGTACCTCTGAGTAAGCTTCTGCAACCATGACTAACGACTTCCTTCCGCGAGGTGGTCACTGCCCTGTGTAGCAGTACAAATACATCTCCCAATGTCTGTTGCTTCCCGAGGGCACGGACATGGTCGAGAGGTCTGGAGAGCCGTCGTGAGCTGGGTACTTTTCAGGTTGTAGACAAAGACAGTGGAGAATTAAGCACGTCTGCGTCGGTCGAGGTTTGTCATCGATTTTCCGGAAGGTTCAAGGGCTGAAGTGACTGTAGAGGGCGAAATTGGTTTGTTCGTGTGTGTGCGGTCCCACGAACTATCCAATCTCAATTCTCCAAACTAAGGCAAACGCCGTGTATACCTGTTATTTTTTTTCGTCAGGTCAACAGCTTGAGCTTATTTTTCAAGCATCTTAGATGCAGCGGTGACCTTTCCCCCACTTTCCCTACCACCAGTCAGGCTCAATTATATCCATGTCTTCGTTTTCTCTCACCCTGGAAGATATATATGATATGATTAACCAATATGATACGCTTCGTGATCCAATGGCCGACACAAATACCATTGTTCGAACTCCAGATCCTTTGCGAGCCAGGAGCTCGCGAGAAATTACACTCGTTGTAAGTGCCTGCCTTTTTTCAGGGGCCTGCTACAGTCACAAATTCTCTTTACCCAGAATCAGGAGCGAATCGCCGTGGGCAGGCCAAATGTAAGTTGTCAAATTCTTAACATTCTTATCGGTTGTCCAAACGGACACAGACATCAGCCCAACATGCTCTTGCGGGCGTTATCAATCGTAAACCAGATCATGTTCCGGATGTTTGGTGGGCTCTGTACTGGATCAAAGTGAGTTTGGCCGTTCAAGTTGCTCTCTCTTTCTCCAAGTAGATCTAACTATCTAGATGACATTTCAGCGATGCATCACACCTCGAACCTAAATATTTTGACCTTCAAGTTCCCTCACTATCATGAGCCTTTTCAAATCGAGGTACGTTAACACTCTGTTGCAGCGCAAATATATTTAGACGGTGGTATGACCTCGCCAGTATTTCTTGACCTGACAATTGCAGCTTTCGTACGAAAGCCTTGATCTCCTTTGTTTTCTTGGGACTCACAATACATGCCATCACTGTAAAATAACCACTCTCACTCTTGCTATCGAAACCCACATCTGTATCATACCTCCATTCACTTAACCATACCAATTACTATGCATATATACATACTTATCTGACGGCTGCGCCTGAATTACCCCTTTTTAATCTAATTGATTTTTGTTAACAAAACCTAGTCTGTTTCTCCGCGACGCTGCGGTCGCTTTTGTCGGCGACTCGGATCACGGTCACGAGACTTATTTCTAACGCGTTTCATGAGGTCACCTGACCCCGCTGGTTCCATTCAGATTCCAGTGTCTGCGACTCTAGAGTCTACACAGTCTGGGTTCACCATCTCGAGGCTCCAAGAGGGACCTCACAATCCTCACCAAAGCTCACGAGACGAAAAAAAATAACCTAGTGTCTGTCTGGTATACGGAGTACGAAAACATTTTCCGCTAGGGAATGGCCGGCGCTATCCAAAAGGCAACTCCAGAGGCAGCTAAAGCAAGGTTGTCGAGACAGGACAGTCGCGGGGCTGGAGAAGTAATCCCTGACAGCGAGGAGGAGAGAAGGTAATGTACCACTTGTATTGACTGATTTTTGGACCGTTAATTACATACTTTTTGTTCCCGCTTAGGAACTTGAAAGAAGTCATCGAAATATCCTCGGACGAGGAGGAAGCGTGCGTTCTGACATACTTTACGTGAGATCTGTAACATATTTGTAGATCCAGGTTGAATGAAGGGCATGATCCTTTGTTGTCAATACCAGGCTCTTGGCCAGCGAGCATAACATCTACATTAGCTGTTATAAAAAAACCTATTATTCCAGCGTGAGTTTTGTTAATTGGGTGATCAAAGTGTATGGAATCCTTGTTTATCGCGGCCTTTTTCCAGCCGTGACGTCGTGTCAAATGTTACCCCACGGAAATTCTATCGTGCGCCGAGACGGGTAATCGAAAGTTCCGATTCTGAAAGCAGTGATATAGAGGCCAAAGGCAATACAACACAGAGTTCCGAAGTCATAGAACTATCAGATAGCTCCCCAGAACGGTCAACTCCCAAGGAGAGCACCCAGAATAGGCCGAACAAGGCCGCGGATAGCGAAGATGAGCTATTTGACCCTGACGAAGAAGATAGTATCTCAGGCAACGAAGACGGTGCTATCCTTACTCTGTGAGTATTCATGTCTCGACCCTTATGTACAATGGGCTACATTTGTCTTAGAAACGAGCCAAGAAGTGCCCGAAAACCTCTTCGCCTCTCGAGCAGTCTTGTCGACGTGCCTTCTCCGTCGCTGCATTGCCAACTGGTCCTGACTGGAAACAAATCATTAGGCCTTGGGGCGCTCTCAAATACTACTCAGGGTACCCCGGGCTACCGAAGAGCGACAGGTGCCCCCGTAACGCCTTCGACATTATCTCGTGGTGCCACGATCCAAAAGTCTGTAAGAAGCCCTCGCGTCAGCAAGAAAGCGCAAGCCGCCACTGAACAGGCACAACGAGCTCTATATGCTCAGAAACTATTTGAAGAACTCAACCACTCAGTCTTTGATGATAAATTGCCCAAAGATACTCAACTGAACTGGAACAAACGGCTTTTGACCACCGCCGGCAGGGCCAAATGGCATAGGTACTTCCTTTTTACAATCTACATCTTGTGTTCATGTCTGTTCTAGATCGAGAGATGGCGTTCAGGCGACGGAAATAGAATTAGCAGAAAAGATTTTGGACTGCAACGGCATGGTTCTTCAATCCTGCTACCGATTTCCCCTGACATCTCTTTAGAGAGGATTCGAAATACGCTCTCTCATGAGATGTGCCATTTGGCTTCTTGGATCATTGATACCAGCCCAAAGGAGGTTCATGGCAGAATATTCAAAAAATGGTGGATTCTGTCTAGAAAACTCAAGCACATGACTAAACGGACGTTTCTCTAGGTCAGATAGAGTCATGCGAAAGCGCCCCGAAATTGAGATTACCGTGAGTACAAGTTATCAAGGACCGTTTTTGAAAGGAGCGATAATTTCTCCTATGCTTAGACTAGACACAACTACGAGATAGGCTTCAAGTTCAACTGGAGTAAGTCGTCGTTAAGCTTTCGTATCTCTTTTCTAAAGCATCGATTACTAGAGTGCTTAAAGTGCGCGAAGATGTGAGTGGGTTCTTTGCCCCTCATACGAACACCATCTAATTGCTGCCCATTCTCAATAGCTATGGGCGGCACAGCAAGTCTATCGACGTCACTAGAGTTGGTACGTATTCTTCATTCTTTTTTGTGGCATGAATATGTAACCAGCATATCTGCAGTGTGCGGCGCATGCAGAGAGGGGAAGCTCACTCCCCTCTTCGAAACTCGAGTACCTAGGACCCCGAAGACGAGCAAACTTGCGGCGGCCAAACCTCAGGGTAATTCGCTTTTGGCTTCCTTTCCGTAGGTTTACGCTGAACAATTGGTCTACAGACTCGCCACAGTTGTTGCCTGAAGCATCCGCCGAAGCCCGTACAGCTTCCCGTTCGACTGACCGTGCCGTGTATACAGTTCATGACTCCGACTCAGAGTCGGATGCTGATGTCGAGACACTGACCACGGCGATGGGCCTTGTCACCTTCAACGGCTAATATCGCTGATTGACCACGCGTTGGACGTGTGTAGATTTTTCTCCCTGCTGACAGCGAAGCTTAGCCTTCCCGTCGATTTCCCATATATGTGACATAATATTTGAGAACCCATATATCATGCTATGCCCTTATATCCAACGTACAATTCCCTAATTCTCGTGTATATAGATAGTATGAGTAACTTGTACCAGCCTCGCTGGAGGATGATGATCCATATGCAATTTTTATGACTTTCACATCGGGCTGTGAGACCAGTAATAATATAGATCTGTACTTGATACAATTGAATACTAGGTATAGGACAAGTAGGGGAATGTCCAAAATGTAGAGTAACAAACTGGTAATACAGGTATTATACTTACAACAGGAGTGAGAGTGAAGCGAAAAATATACCTATTCGAGCAATCGTTCAACATTTGAAGAATATCTCTCAATGACAAGCGGAAGCTGAGTCCCTAGTTCCCATTTGTCGGTCACGTATGGTCGCGTGAGGATGGAGTTGAATTTTGAGATCTCAGCAGCAGGGCTAAAGACAAACTGGGGCAGCATGGTTGCGATGAAGGCTTTCATCTCATTGATGGTAAATTTATACCCTAGACATGAATGTGGGCCCAGGCCAAAGGTCATCAGGTTTGCGAGGCCGGGGAAGGACGAGGACGAGGCCGTTGAAGGTAAGGCTGACCAGCGATCTGGACTGATGAAGGAACCTCAGCATGGTGTCAAGGGCATGAATAATACTTAAAGAAACTTACTTGAATTCTAGTGCGTCGGCTCCCCAGATTTCGGTTGAGAGGTTAAATCCTTCGATCGGGATGTGAATGTAGCTGCCCTTGCGGATACTAATAGAGCCGCCTGGCTCTACGACCGTGCCGTCTTGAAGGACTACGGGGTGAGAAACGGGGATTTGGTCATCGACCATGGCGACTCGGATCGTGGAATGCACCGGAGGACAAAGCCGTAGCGTTTCACGGACTACAGCGTCAAGGTATGGGGACGTTTCAATTAGATCCCAAAACTCCCGAAGGGGCTCGTGTGTTGTGGTGTGGTATGCTGGTGGTGGGCTAGGACTGGCGCGGAAGTCTTTCTTGTTAGGAGTAAGGAGGACCAAGGTGTCTTCGTCGGACATGAGGGGGGAAGCAGTGCTGATGATTGAGAATATTTCATCGCGAAGACGGGTTTGGATATCAGTATTGAGGGAAAGGAAGTGAAGGCACCATGATAAGGCCAGTGAGACGGAATCAGATCCAGCAAGAAGGAATGTGGAGCATTGGTCAAGCAATTCTTTGTCTGAGAGTCGTTTAGATGGGTCATTCGAAAGGTTAGCCTTGACTGTACGAATGCTTAGTTAGGACGTATTTGGCAGTATCAATCTCATACGTACTTAGAAGGCTTAGGATGTCTTTCTGTTGGCTCTCTTGCTTAGAGGATTCGGCGATGATAGTGGCCTTCTTGGTTGAAACTAGCCTCTTCCCTGCCCGGTCAATAACACGTAAGCTTTCGTTTGTAATTTTGGTCCCTTCGTCAGGCTAAAAAATTCCAACGTCAGGCTTAGCTCGTTGATGAAAATAAGTTCTAGACTCACCCAAAGTGTTTGTAAGATGGGGAAGTACAGGTCCATTATACCTCGGAATTGGAGTCCTTTATCAGTGATGTCGAACATCCGTCGGTACGCCCCATATACTTCTTCAGATTCATCTTCTAGTGCCTTGAAATTGTAGTCGAAGCCAGTTAAACCGATCACGTCGAAGGAGGCGCGAGAAATCCAATGGGCAACATCAATTGTCGTCCCCTTGACTTCCTCGACGGTCGTGGCAAAAGCATCGTAGGCAGGCGGGGGATCTGATGGGTAGAAGCCGAGAGGTTCGGGAATGAGAGCGTCCCATCGATCACAGAGTTGTTGCGCCTTGTCAAGGAATGCTGGAGTCATCGACTTGACGGACAAATGGGTGAATGCAGGACCAATGAGTCGGCGCTGGAGATGGAACTGCTAAGTATCATATCGAGATAGCAATCATGAAGCATACCTGGAATTTGTGTTCGCTGCCTTCCATAGAGAATATACCTGTCACAAGAACTGGGCTGAGCTTATCTGAATACTTTGAGGTTGCATACTCACCACGACCGATTAGACGCGCGAGTATAGCCCTAGTCTGCCAAGGTTTTTCGTAGACCGGGGAGGAGAGGACGTGACATATGATACGGAAATCAAAAGACATCAAGCGATAGTCGTGCTACGAACCATGGAATGAGTATCACACATCAGGGAAAAAGGTTATACGACGCACCCTGCCAAAACCTTGGAATCTGAAAGTCTTGCCAAATCTCGTTCGCCAATCTTCGTGCGTTGCAGGACTTTGGCTAGGACTGAGTGATGTTAACGAAGAATGCCACAAATGATTCAATCGGCGAACCCACTTCATCACATTCTGAAAGTGACTTTCTAAGAGAGCTGCCTTGGGACCAGGTAACTTTGCCAAGGGATCGAAGGGAGGCATAACGAAAAGCATGTTCACGAGCCATAGAAGGCCTCGGGCTAATAAAAGCACGAGGAAAACGGCTGCTACTTTGAGGAGGACGACGACGGCATTAACAGCGATAGGGGGGACTGGCATGGCGGTCGAAGGCCAATGCACGCTGGTGGCAACCTGGGGAAGGGAAAGACTTCATCTCGAGCGCTCAGGGTTTTGAAGAACCTGACGGCGCGCTAAACAGTAACTAACCTGATTCGGGTATAAAGGGACTTCCCAATTTGGTAGCAGTACTAGCTCTAAATAATTAGGGTCGAATAAGACTATCGCCCGCCTAGCTCAATCGGATAGAGCGTCAGACTCTTAAGGCGGGTTGATCCCAGTGTGATCTGAAGGCTGCGAGTTCGACCCTCGCGGTGGGCTACTCTTCAATTTTTTGCTTCATAAGCAGTCAGATCTCTATGCGACTTTCTTCTTTTCTCATCCTTCAATTACCCTAAACTTTTTTCTGAAATTCAATGACGCTTGTGCCATGACAGTTGTTTTTTTATTATTATTATCGGAGATTAAACTTTAATTTGATATCTGTACAGTTTACATAAGCGGCACGCGCTGGATCCCACCAACAATAATTACGCCGCCAAGTAGCCAACGCAAGCTCCTCGGGCACAGTGAGTCTTCATTGTTGCTCTCGCACGTACCATCTAAAATAACCCAGGCTCCTCAAGAAACCCACTACCCAAAATGACACACGACGCCGTTTGGTTCTCTCGTCCCAGGAAATACGGAAAGGGTAGCCGTCAATGGTGTGTGACCTTCATTTCGCGTCGATAAACCTGCGGGGAACGTATGCGCGTCTTTGAAATCTCGTCTGACAAAAAATGCTTTACTTCCAATTTATAGCCGCCTCTGTGCCCATCAGGCTGGTCTTGTCCGCAAATACGGCCTCGATCTCTGCCGTCAATGCTTCCGCGAGAAGTCTGCTGCTATCGGTTTCACCAAGGTGAACATGGGAGAGCTATTGTCCGAGTACATTCGACTGACCTTGCGCTTTGCAGAACCGGTGAAGAGCTTTCCCCCGCATTTCTTTCACTGTCGTCGCATCCCCCATCCCATCGCATAGAAAAACCCCTTTGTATGGAAATTATGCTATGCCAATAAGATTTCAACTTTGGGAGCTGCAGGTTATGGAGTTGCACGAACAAAGATGAAGCCGTTGGTGACATGGTTTTCGGTTGCTGTGATGAATTCGACTGGGTCCGTTGCACGCACTTGTCGAGAAACGTTCGACTTGTCCATGCCACTGTCATCATCTACCATCATCATGTCAGAATGTCAGAATATCATCAAGTGACAGAACGTCCCTGGAACCTCTTCACTTTTCACTTGCCATTCTTGCTCGTCCCTCTGCCCCGCGTTATATATAAGTGACAGTGGTCTGCTCATGTCGCCCTGGGCCCTTAGACTTGTACACAATATTCTGAATGAATAATTCCGCAGGTCTAATTATAATGACTTTATACAGCTTGAGTTTGAATAACTACAGAATGACAGACAAATAGTGCTGCAAGGAGGATACTATAAGACAGACAACCGAGTTAGGTGATTGAGAAATAACCTGTACAAATGGGTAGAGGGCAAATAAGAAAGTGGGTGTGACAGAAAGCAGGGAAAAGCAATGGATGGTGCGAATGTGCCGGTTGCAAAATACAATGCGGGGGAAGGTGTTCTGTGGTATGGAATAGATTCGGCTGGTGGGCGCCGATGTGTTAGATGATACGATTTATGGTTTTGGGAAAAGACGAGCGTGGACGGAACAATTCAAAAGAGATTTGGTAGAGTAGGTTTCAGAGGTATCAGACGCGGAATCGCATCATGCAATTAAAAAGAATATAAGTCCATGTTGCGAAAGAATGACCAAAGGTGCACGGCTGAGACCTCACCGCGCGTTTACATTCCGTATCCGAAGTTCCTCTGGTAGGGATCGGTAAGGGAAGGAGAGATACCAGTGCCAGTGAAAGGATTGGCGAAGGAAGAACCGGAGAACCCGCCTCCGTGAGAGTGCTGCGAAGACAAGCCACCCTGGTTGTGGCTCGAGTTGCCCTGCAAAACATATCCATCGATCGACTGTGGTTGCAGACCATGGAGCTGAGAGGCGCCAAGATGCTGGTTGAATGGTGCAGGGCTTTGAGCCATGGAGTAAAGACCATTTTGACCGTTGTAGACGTCGGTCAAAGGATTGTTTTGATGTCCAGGGTGACGACCTCCTCCATGATGGCCGTGGGGTACACCCATTCCCTGGTTGCCTAGACCAAGACCGCCCATACCAGGCTGAGCGTGATAACCACCATAGTTGTCCAGTTGTTCACGTTGCAATTTGTTCTGGATGCGTTTGCCGTATGGTGTGTTGCGGATCAACGGAAGAATGGGGCGAATACCATCCACCAAGAGAGCGCGCTGAGCAGGCTCAGCGTAATCCAGAGCAGTCTGCACATGGAATCAATAATCTAGCTCGTGAAAATAGATATCAAGTGCAAACCTGGACACAGTAATTGCCATAGGAATCGCGAAGCAACTTCTCCAAACGTGTGCGGTTTAAGAGTTCATCGATCAGCATCTTACGAGTGCTGTGCTCAGCGACACGAATGCACTAGAAGAATCATGAGATGGCAGTGGACAAGTGGACAAAGAAGAAATACCTTCTCAATGACATTAGAACTGAACTTCTGAACAGAAAGCGCACAGACATTGCCAGCGAACTGACGAATGACACCATCACTGAAGCGGTTATCGTTCAAGTCGAGGATGTATTGAACAACCTGTCCGAAATTATTAGTTTGATTCCAATGAAGACGATGAAGCGCATACATAGTTTCCATAAGGATCCTGAACAAGGGTGAGGGCATTGTAAGTGATCTCAGTCACTAATTGGACGCGCTGATGGTCAGAAGCATGGTCAATGCACCTCTGCAAGACGCAGCATCCGTGACGATGGGTGGCGACTTCGACACAGTTGGCAGCGACGGCATTATAGATGAACTGCGGTGCATTGTTAGACAAGTGTTGCAATAAAAAAACTTGTGCTGAATTTACCTGGTTATCCTCGGGTGCAAGCTTGTTCAGGCATTTCTGGATAACGTGGTTCCCGTTCAAATCCTTGATGAGCACAACAACATGAAGGCTGAGTGCGACAATGATCGAATGAATCTGCGCGTTGTACCGATGGTCTGCCTGCTTTACGAGGTTCAGTGTGAAAGAAATAAGATATTTGACGAAATACACTTGCCTGCCTGCGCGTCGAGAGGAAGTCAACCATTTTCTGGACAGCACGTGTACCGTGCATGTTCAAAGAGATGTTGACAAGGTCCTGAGCCACAGAATCACATATGACGTTGCGTTGCTCGTCCGTGGAGAACTCCAGGAGCTTCTGGCAAAGATAATTACCGAAAGGATCTGCGGTTACTCATCAGTGAAACACTTTGGAATTGAAAAGATAAAGGATAGTACACACCAGTCATCAACTCTGGGAAGTGGCCAAAAGTCTCGCGGAATATCATGTCTCGGTGCTCAGGGATTCCCTCCTCCAATTTCTTCTGCAGGTAACGGCAACCATGCTGATCTTTGCAGAGAGAAGGGATCTCGCCTTGCAAGTCTTCCAGACGGGTACCTGCAAAACGGTTAACTAGTGACGATGGTTAGAATGACATCGAACACGAATGATGATGGACGAACATTCACGATCAATATCTCCGCGTTTGTGCTTGGGTCCATGCAAGCCGTTCATCTTGTTATCCGCAGCACCGGGGTTGGGGCGTCCGGGCAATCCTAGACCATAGCGAGAACCATTATGGTGATAAAGTGCTGTGGATCCACTGGTACCATTGACAGAGCCGTTGTTGGAGCCGCTGCGACCGTTTGCCTCATATCCGTAACCGTTATAGCGGCCATTATCAAGAGCTCCATCAACTCCAAATTCTAACGAATATGCCTGCTGTATAAGTAGATGAGAAAAATACAAGAAAGGCTAACTAGACTGAGACGCACGTCATCCAGGCTCCCTGCTTGGATAGTGTTGAACGCCAGGGAATTATCGTAGGGCTGTTGATTCATCCTGGACAACGACGCCTGCAGATCATTGGGACTGCCGGAAGCTTCACTCATTTGGTGATGGGCTACGAGCCGAGTGTTCAAGGAATGCACATCAGCGTGAGGACTGCCAGATTTCAGATGAGTGGGGGTTCCGTGTACACCAAGAGGAGTCCCTGGGACAGAACGCGCTGAATTGGAGATACTGTCGAGTAAGCTAGGCGGAGAGGCACGTCGCGAAACAGGCGTGGGGACATGAGAATGGTTTGAGCCTTGAGATAACTGCTGAATGAGCGGGGTGGCCGTGCCCGAAACTGGGTTTCCATGTTTGCCCGTGGGGTGATCTTCAGGGGGAACGGATAGGGTCAGGTTCGGATTTGTCACGGTCCTCCTCTCAGCACGAGAATTGAGGCCATCTGGTCCACGAGGGCCACCGATGAACTGAGGCCACTCCGATGAGGATTTTTCTCGAGCTTCCAGAGCACGGAAGTGAGAACGAGGTGACGTTTGCGAGATATGGGCCAGATCGAGGGCAGCCGAAGAAGTAGACACCTGCGGTGATCGTGTCAGAAACCTGATCGGAAGAATAATTCTACTGTCTGAACCTTGTTGGGATACGAGCTGTGATACTTGTCATCATCTGAGGTCGGAAGGTTGCGCATAGCATCTATCCCTTGTCAGCTTTTCCACACCCTGGCAAAAAAATTTCATGTTACGCACTGTGCATTTCCTGATCCAACTGTTCATCTAGCATCATGCCAGCATTGTAGGTGCTAGCATAACGGGCTGCCTGGTCATCGCCGTAACGAGAATTGCCTCTCATCAAAATAGAAGCCGAAACCGGGGCAGGGATGGGGGACGCTCCATTAGAACGCTCTCCTGCCATGGACAATCCCTGCAGGTGGCTCGCTAATTCTTCATCGTGACTGCTCGCGGATGTACGGCGACTGGCAGGCATGCTTTTGGCACCAGCCGGACGAGAGAAACTTTGACCGTTCGTTACAGCAGGAGTCGGCATGTCAGGCGACAAATTGACGGAAGGAGCATATGTGACCGACTTCCTCTTGTCTGCGGCGGACCCAACAGCTCTGGAAAGCGACTCCGCATCAACAGGAAGATGTCCACGTCCAAGTCGGCCATTGGGAAGTCCTTCGCCATTGAGGATGGCATTCACGCGAGGGGGTGTGGTCGGGGCCGAGACTGCCAGATGCTGGATGCCATTGCCGTTAGGTGCATTCGGATCATAGGGAATGCTCAATAGCTCCTGGGCCTGTTGCTGCTCCAGGGCCCGCATTTGATCTTCGAACATTTTGCGTTGGAGAAGGCGTTGACGTTCATGCTCCAGACGCTTGAGTTCGACGCGCTAAACTACAATGAGCTTCCAGGGCTCCTTTGAGTGAAGAGAATCACGTACAGCGGACATATCGGGCATATTACTTCCTAACCTCGCAGCCTGGATTTGTCATGAGTTGCGGAAGAGAAAAAGGTGAAAGAGGAAAACATACAGAGTCAGCTAGGTCCAGGAATGCGGGTGGACTTTGCTTTCTCTCGTTGGAAGCAGGACGGTGATTATTAGTAGAAATAGAATTTTCCAACGTGGTATTCATTTTGAGTATTCCAGGACGGTGAACGACAGAAAGGAAATGGCGAAGGGATAGAAAAAGCGGAGCACAGATGCACAAGGGATACCCTGTGTCCACTGAAGGTCACAAAGGCTGGCAGAAGGGTCACCATCACTGACGCACCTCAAGCTGATTTTGAGCCCGTTCTAGAAGGACTGTTGTTACAATGGGGCTGATGGCTGCTGGAGGTGGTCAGACAGCGAGGATGAGGATACCGAATACGACCGACCCTTTTATTACTCCAGTCTTGTGGAGGGAGACGGGAGTCGAATGGTGAGCAAGGTGGACCTTGGGTGAAATATATGGTCGCTGCGACCGCGCTAGCGTTGGTCCCTGAACTCTAAACATCGGCAATGGCCTTCAAATTTTCAACTTCCGGTCCCTGTCTCCGCCCTTGAAAATCATTTCCACTTCACATTCCTCTCATGAGTCTCCCTACACCCAATTATAAGTCAAGCGAGCCGATCCTTTGCCTTTACAGCGCATCTCTAAGTACATACACATCAAATACACTCCCTGATTATGTCAATTGCAGGGTTAAGTATACTAGCTTCCTTGCTCTATTTTAGACTGCTTCTTCACTAGTCGCGTTGCCAAGTCCAACCGAGAGTGACGCTGTCTTTCGTAGAGAAAAACATAGCGTATTGCATGAGATTACATCGCGCATCTTTATATTTCCAACCATCAATTCCAGACCCATCGCGCCGCTGTCCCTGTGATTTTAAAAGGCAATTCCTCCCCAGGAGATCATGGAATACCGCCTTTGTGACGATTTCTTTCTTTCCTGTGCGTCGAGCACTGTAGCGGGTTCATTACTTGCGTAGTCCAAGTAGCTCGTAATTCTTGTACGTACGATCCATTTTACTCGTATTACAAAATGAAAATGTGATCGCTCTTGATCGTCGTCCGCAACAACAGGGGCTAATAGGCTGCATCTGATGGTACACATGGACACACAACAAAGGGCCGGGGCACTCGGAGACTCATCCAAACTTCAGAAAGAGGACTGGCCCTGGCCTGAGCAGTATTAAATAAATTTGTTACCGACGGCGAAGATCTTGAATTAGTTGCTGCCAGGTTGCTGCGGCGGGATAAGGTACTACATACAGCCTAATTACTCCGGCAAATGGCTATATACGAACAACCGGAGTGAGAGGTGAGGGAGTATCTTCGTCTAACTTCTCATCACCACCGTTCATCGGGGCTGAGACAACCCTCCGTCTGTCGGCAACCCCTTGCGAAGCACCAGATATCGTCTTTCGATCCTCGTCGTCGCTAGTGTCGGAGATCGGGGAAGAACTAAGCGATCGTTCTTCGGGCTGAACTTCTTCTGTGTCTGTGTTACTCTTGACTGGTATTCGGCTCGAAGACGGGTAACGGCCACGCCAAAAGTCAGTCAAGGGCGAGAAAGCCAGGAACTGTCGCCCTTTCTTTGACGCGTCTGCCATGGCCGCCGTTGTGGGCGTCGTGTGACCACTGGCTGGGGGCGTTCCCTCTATAGCTACAACATTCGAGGCTTTGGGAGTGCTTGAGTCGGTCTCGACAGGAGACTCTGGTCGCGAAGCCAAATCAAGTTCTGAAACGAGTGACATTGGAGAATCTGGGGGCCTTGAATGCCTGCTGAGAAAATATCAATGACGAAGATACATAACGGAATCAAACTCACCGAAGACGTGCTCCTTCTCCGTCGGACAGCGTTAAAAGAAGGTTTTTCAAATTGGGTAGAGTGTGTCGCATATCCAAGGCACGCAGGTCTCGATCAGTCATAAGCTAGGAAGGCATCATGAGTCATGAAAACATCCTATTTCGTTCAACATACCAATTCTATATCTTTATTGAGTAGAAACACCCCGTACTCAAAGCGGTACGTATCAACGCCTTTGGAATATAGAGGGAACCTGAATTCAAAATTCAGTACAACCCAAAAAAGCAACGATCGGACTCTTCATCTTTAACTCACATACGTGGCCCGACCATCGCAGAAATATTGTCTCGAATAAGACTACGGCTCCCAATGCATGTAACTGGGTATACTAGGCTTTTACCCAGGTACGCTGACAATAATTGTACCACCTGGGCGGCATACCCGAGAGCAGTGGCGACGGCATCTTCATTGACATCCTTATGTGATGCCAATGATAAGGGTGGCGCAGGGTCAGAAGATGACAGGGGTATTGGAAGAGGAACATCCAGAATGGTATAGAGTAAATCAGGTGGGGAGAGGAGCTCGATAGGGTATATCGAGGACAGAATGCCGATTAGTGTGGTTCGCGTGGGGCCAAAACGAGCGAGAAGAGATGCATGTTGAGCTCTATACATTGTAACCTGTGAATGGAGTTTTCGCGGACGATAAAAGGGCTACGAACTGATCATGGTTGATGTCCTCCTGCAGATCGAATTGAGATTCAACACTTTGTTGAAGTTGTTCCTGGGCTAGCTTGAGCATTTGCTTTCGTTGCCGCAGGTTCTCAGTTCGAACTTGAATTCGACTTCTCACTGGGTCCAGAGGTTACTAAACCGGTTAGACCGGAGAAATAAATACGTACAGGCGTTTGAATCTTCGATGACCTTCCTGTGGTTTACCCTATATTCCTCGAGATGAGCTTCGCGCTCGGAAGCTTCGCGACGCTTCAGTATTTCAGTTAGATTTTGAACATAGATGCGATAACGAAAAGTGAAATTTGGGAATGAGATACAAGGTGAGGCCTACCTGGGCATGGCGATCATCCGCATCGAGGACCTTGTCAATCCCTTGGACTATGTCTGAAAGTGAGGACTCGTTGTCCAAAATGCATGACTGTAATGTCACAAGCCTTGAACCAGCTGCTCAGATAGGTGTCACAATCATAATTAAAATAACAAACTTCAAAAGATCCTGCCATCCTGCCGTAAGTGCTGGCACCTCTTGCTGCGAGGGGAGCGGTGTCGTGGCTCCACCGCCTCTATGCCGTCGACGCGAGACGGTGATAGGAGAATCCCTCGTCGGACCTTCCATAGTCCCAGTCACCGGAGTCAAATTATCCATTCCATTCAACTTTTTGACATCGGATTCTGGGTCCGACGCGTACCCACTTGCAGGAGAATGAGAACGTCGCGAAGAGGATGTTGATGGTGGCAGGTAGAATGATTCCCCCAGTGGTGATAGTGTGAAGAAAAGAGAATTAGGGGGCAAGTGGGAGGTGTTTATGGCTGACTAAACTGGTGTCTTGAGAAAGATCTCTTTGGGCGGAATAGAAAGTAGCAGGACGCACTGAGTCAGACAGGGGAACTAGGTCTCTAAGATCAACATCTCGTTCTTGTAGAATCTTCCATTCCTGGTCAGAATCTAAACTCTCGATCTCTTTCTCTTTCCCCTTTCCAGAAACTTTACGATTCCAGCCCAAACCAACCTTCCCCCAAACTTCAACCTTCATCTTGCTTCCACTATAGTTTATCCCTTCTCCGAAATCACGATACGAATTGGTATCGATCGCGAAATGTGGGTGGGTTGACGGTCGGTGTATGGGCGAAAAATAATTGGGAGTGGGAGTTGCAGGTTTCTGAAGCTGATTCCGCACAACATGCGCAGTGGCCGACTGTGACGCGGCGCGTCTCATTTCTCCGTTTGTGCGTACGATAGGCGTCGAAACAGACTTGATATGCGATAAAGAAGGCCGTGATGGAAATTTTGATGAGGTAGCGGAGGATTCGCGTCGAGATTTTATTGCCGTCTTGTTGTCCAGAGGTAAAAAGGGAGAAGTTTTGGCAACCTTGGAGGCCGCACTGCCTTCATTCGAGGATGTTGCCTTGACTTTGAGCGTGTGGGGTGAATGCAGAGACAAAGCAGGTGAGGGCATGTCCTTCGGCAGCGGGGGTGGTTCGGGGACTGTTATGGTTA
>JABAJS010000006.1:0-154084 GCA_018221635.1 Tephrocybe sp. 10521TJB | reverse complement strand
CATGCGCAGTGGCCGACTGTGACGCGGCGCGTCTCATTTCTCCGTTTGTGCGTACGATAGGCGTCGAAACAGACTTGGTATGCGATAAAGAAGGCCGTGATGGAAATTTTGATGAGGTAGCGGAGGATTCGCGTCGAGATTTTGTTGGCGTCTTGTTGTCCAGAGGTGAAAAGGGCGAAGTTTTGGCAACCTTGGAGGCCGCACTGCCTTCATTCGAGGATGTTGCCTTGACTTTGAGCGCGTGGGGTGAATGCAGAGACAAAGCAGGTGAGGGCATGTCCTTCGGCAGCGGGGGTGGTTCGGGGACTGTTATGGTTATAAAAGTTTCAACCAGCCTGGACTGCATCACCTTCTCCAATTCGGTCTGTGAGTGATCCGGGAAGGCGACACCAAATGGTGATAGGACTGCCGAAGTCGAACCACCATACAGTGACGGACTTAAACACGACGGGTTTGATATATATGAACCAGTTGAGCTAGTCCGCGCGCGATGAGGCCTGATTGTTGGCGCTGAGCCAGACGAGTTTTGTCGGTGATCAGCTCCTTCAAGGGGAAAATTGACGCGAGGACCAGACGCCTTACGACCACGCTCTGCCAGAGCACCTCCGGCTGCCACTGTAGAGCCCTCGTTCCGCAAACCGTCTTCCGATCGCATGCTTCGGTGAGAGTTTGTTGATATTCGACGAGTCCTCCTTTGCTGCATTGTCACATCCAGGTCGTCTGACAGATGACCATGACTCGTGAATTGGGGCTGCTCTGCTGGCTGGGATAATGCAGATGCAAAGGAGTCTCGAGCAGGAAATAGCGTCAGGTTATGGATTTGAATGGCAGTAATATGTCGGATACGCCTCTGAAGACTGTATTGAGGTTCATAGAAATGTCACATAACAGAAAGGACGAACATCCACCAGACTCGTTCCATTGTCTTCGGCGGGAGATTTGTGGCGGCTCATTGAAGGGTGTCCTTGGGTATAATGAGAGTTTGGGTCAGGTACAAGTCTAAACTGAACTCACAGAAAGGATGTCAAAGTAAGTCGCTTAGAAGAGGCCTGGTGGTTGGGTGGTTGGGCAATCTGGGCTGGATAATGAGTCGGACAGCCCAGGATGCGTTCCGAGGGACTGCGACGAGATGTGGACGGCCGGTATCAAGGCCGTTATTCCGTTCGAGAGCTATTTACGGTTGTATGTAATTCAGCGTTGGGTGCGATCAAATGTATACCTCTCCTTCGTTCAACTCACTAGTACTTTATCACAATGGCTCCCAAACCTCGTCCACTAAAACCTACAACCGTCGCAAAATCTCCTCAGAAATCTCAAATGCTCCCCCCACCTGATCCTCCTGTTCCCCTTGCCATTCTGGAGCCTGAAGCGAATGCCTTATCAACCAGTCTCAAGGCAAGCTGTCGAACTCAAACTTTTTCAGCGCAGATTTCTCAGCAATTCGTCTAGAATGTAGCAGTTAAAACAGGACAGATATACAGTTTTTATGCCGACACTCATAGACTGTATGTTGCCTGCTACATTGTGGATAGACGTCGTTAACTTGAGTTTCAGGGGAATTCAGAGCCATGCCCCCAAACCACCACGCTCTTTAACATCGTCCCTTGGCCGTGAGATCGAAAAGTATGACCAGTTGGTTGATGCCATGGAATCACACTTAGTACGCCTTGAAAATGCTCCGTGCGAACAGCATTCTGAAACCCTAATTCCCAGCTCCGGGCCATTGCTACCCTGCAGCGCGACTTACACCGCGAAGAGAAGCGCTTAAAATCGTTGGAAGAGGCAGCTGTTGCGACCAGAACGCGTTCCAAATCTGCCTCGCTCTCACCAACATCCAATCGCATCGCCCTCCCTCCCGTCCCAGAATCTAGTGACGCGTCTCAGCCTGTGCCAGACGTTCCTCTGCCCACTCCAACAAATTCTCCTCCTGCACCCAGTGCTGGTGTCGGACGTCGTCCGTCTGCTATATCAATTTCTTCACTTCACCGACCAGCCTTTCCGTTGAAACTCGATCTCTCGTCGTCGGCCCTCCGTATCTCAGCGGAGGAAGCATCGATGTTCTCGAGTGGATTGGCTTCTCCCGTTACCTTAGCCCCAAAATCAGCCCGGATAGGAGGGAATGAATTCCCCCCCGATCTCATGGCGGCATTCGCGTCCTCTTCACAAACCATTGATCTGACTATGGAGGATGACGGCGGAGACGTTAAAATGACTCTGGATGGTGTCGGTGGTACAGCAGATCGGCCCTTTGAACTGGACATCGAAGGCATGGACATCGACATGACAATGGATCTCTTCGGGGATCCGACTGATTCCGCATCTAACGATGCGAACACGATAGACGGCCTCTTCTCTCCAATCGTGGTGAAACCGCAGTCAAATACCGAAGTCAGCAAACCTATCAAAGCAGAGGAGACTTTCCTTGAAAACCTCGGCGGGACCGGTGACGAAGACGACATATTCTCTTCACTCGGCGTTCAAGAGGCTACCAACGAGGCGCAAAATTCGAAAGATTCCTCGTCTAATAGTCGATCTGTGCCTTCTCCGACATCATTGCTAGCGAGCTTCGCTTCCTCTTCGCAACTGCAGGGAATCGATCATATGTCTTCGAATAGCATGTCCGCTACAGACTCGGATGCGCAATTTGACATGAGCGGGCTAGACCTTTCAAACCTCGACCAATCTTTCTTTGGAAATACTACAGATGCTGATATGAATTTTTCGATGGACATGGATCAGTTTATGGCCACTGTCAACCATGGAGGGGTTGGAGAAGCGAAGAAAGATGAGCAATAAACGCAATGCCGGCTCGTGCTTCCCTTATCTCGAAACATCGTGTGTTTTGTGTATTAAATCAGATCGTGTGGAGTACTTCGAGCGTGTGGATACCTGAGCGTGTGGAGGCTATCGTGCGTCGTCTATCCATGTAACTCATGTCTTCTGTGATGTCATACATTCCACTTTGGGCGAAAACAAGAACACCTGGATTGACTTTTCGGAACCCCGTCGTAAGTATCTCATATAAATGAGAAGACGGTTTCCATCAGCCATCCAGTTGATTGGTTTTACTTTCTAAAGAACCTTGTGGTCGAACAACGTGCATCCATGATAGTGACATCTATGCCTGTGATTTGTATGTCATTTACAATAAATGTCATGCGCCACCAGTACTAATTATAGCTCATGTCATGTCTATAAAGATTAGGGACGAGTGAATTAATACTTCAAACGATAGCCTATATCTCTTGCCATGCTGAAGATCGCTAACATCGTTGGTCTTGTCTCTCTTTGTTGTACCGGTGCCTACGCATGGGGCGCAAGTGGTCATGAGGCTATAGGGTATGTTGTATTCGTTATGAAATTTATGTGATTTGAATGATTCGTGGCGCCGCTAGATACATTGCTATGAACGTGAGGATGGCCGTCGTCAAAAAAGGCAGATGTCACTGATAGCTGCCATAGTTCCTTGCTCCCAAAGCCCTCTTGTTTGTCCAATCTTCTCTAGGGTCGACTTATTCTTCGTCCCTCGGACCAGCAGCAACTGTGATTTGATTATCCATGATTATTACTGCCATTCTTTTGACACGGGCCGTTGACAGTGGGCTGATGATGTCAAGTACACCGCCGGCTACACGTGGCATGTCGATCTTATCATCATTATCGACTATGTATCTTTGACTGAAGTACTTCCTCAGGTCTTCCGCCCTTCACTTCGTTGACGCAGAAGGCTAGTTCACTGTCACGATTATTGTTAGTAGACAAGACCAAACGGGATCAAATAGATTCTCCTCCTACCTCCTGTTCTGTGGTCGAATCGCGTGATTGCGCGGACAACAAGTGCATCCGTGAGTTCAGCCTGTTGTGTTGAACTGCCTACTTCACTAAGAGGATACGTAGTGACAGCCATCGCAAACTATACCACTCGCGTCGTAGATGCCTCGCTCTCTGCAACCCAACGTCAAGAGGCACTTAAATTCTTAGGTGTGTTTTGAGCGGTCGCTCATGAGTTATGGTTCTGACTGCGTTCACGATCACCAGACCATGTAATACTACTATACAACCTCTAACCTTCAGCGATGTCTGATCAGTCATCCCTTGTAGTTCATTGGTGATATTGGGCAGCCCCTTCATGTCGAGGCCTATGAGGTCGGAGGTAATGACATCGATGTGAAATGCAGTGGCTCCAGCACCAATCTGCACTCAGTGAGTGAACGCAGTCTCTTTAGAAGTTGGTAATGTCTCATCAACAACTCTAGCTCTGGGGTAAAGTCCATGAGCAATTCTGTGCTGTTATGATACTTATACCTGACTTTTAGACACTGGCATGATCACCAAGCTCCTTGCTGCCGATTACAGCAGCTCTGTCACGACTTGGGCTTCCGCTCTTGCCACGCGCATCGAGGTGGGCATCTTTGATATTGTTTTTTTTCTTTTCATTTTGTAATTTTGATATCTACCTATCATGGAGACCGGAACATACGCCTCGACTAAGGCTTCGTGGATTTCTTGTTCTTCCACTACAACCCCAGGCAGAAGGAGCATAGAGGATGACATCACAAACACTTTAGAGCGCCGAGACTTCCTCGCCTGCCCTCTTGTCTGGGCACAGGACGCCAACGCTTTTGACTGTGTCAGTGTGTTCACTACTTACTACCTCGTCTTCAGGTGATTGATCCTATGTCCATGGCAGTCTTTCGTTTTCAGTTATACCGACTACAGTGACCTGTGCACCTCGGCCTACTACTCCAATGCGGTCCCGGTTGTGCGTTACCTCTCGGCTTACTCTTAGCCTAACACCGATATTGACCTTCTCCCTGCAGATCGAGGAGCAAATAGCTAAACAAGGCTACCGTCTGGCGGCATGGTTGAATGTTCTTTTCGATGGTAGTGTTAGCTTGCCCTGATTGGCGCATTCCTGTAACAAGCGATGGTCGTGTTCTCGTTCCATCCTACTGGTATGTACTTCGACAACTCGTTCCAGTGTGTAACGTGTAACTTTTCATTCCATAATGTTCAATTGCAAACCATGTTGAAAGTTACTGATTCATACGTCCTACGAAGTCGGCGACAATGGCTATAGTCAACTGAGCATACAATCAAGACCGGAAGGGTGAACGTGTCTCTGTCATGCTAGCAAGTTTCAACGCGACTATAAAACTTTGACGCACGAGTAGATTGAAAGAGGCCCGAAAAGGCATGGGTGTGCAAAGCACATATGGCCTAAAAGACATCGGCCTGACATAAGACCAATCACGGAAGGTATGGGAGGGGCAAAAGGTTCGCGTTTACTAGTAGTGCAAGTTACAGAACTAAGCCGAGGTTGTTGCATTCCGATTGACATCAAGTGCGACTCTGTCGCCGTCATATATTCAAGTTCCTGGTGTTCTGTCTCGAGAAGACCTGCATCTATTCAAGAGCCAATGACAGACAAGTTACTCACAATCTCGCCTTTTTTCAATCACAAAGCATGACTACATGCCCTCGGACAATGACTGACTTGCTCGAGCAGTTGGTGCATGTGAACAAATGAGATGGAACATGCTGTTGTAACCAAACAGGGCTACAACAGATTCAGTATAGAGCACAAGCAAATCCTAGCATGTCTATCTAGGACTTGCAGAGCTGAGTTTTGGGGTGTGTGCAAGAAGGCTATATCATTACATAAACTGCTTGAATGCCGATGCAATGCTCTATACAATTTCAACGTAAACAATGGCACAATGATATATAAGTATGACTGGACATTACACAGTCAGCGGTTCTCATGCCCCCTTGGCAGTGGAAGCAATGAATTTGTCAAGCTTCTTGCAAAGGGGATGATCAGCACGTACACCAACAGTTCTGAGAGACTGTGCTAGAGAAGTGGCCAAGTTGAGTCGTTCTTGCTCATCAAAATCCTTCGACTCAAGCAATTCTTTGACTCCACGAGCTAATCGGCCTTTGGGTCCAGATGGTGCTGTGCCAGCAGGGGGCTTAGAAACCTTGTGTTTTGCCTTGGTTTTGTTCTTTATCTTTGGAACTGCTAAAAGCGGTTCAAAGAACTCTGTCCGAAAGCGTCGATGGGCCAGAGACACAACAGTGACAATACAATCTGGTGGGCTAGCAGCCTCCGCAGATGCCTCTGCAGTGGCAAGCAATTCACCTGATCCCCCATCCTTGTATCCCCACTTCCTTAATTCATCCAATCGTCTCTCTCGTAAACGTTCAGATATTTTTTCCCGAGTGTCATCTGGAGTGATAGTCTTAGCGACAGATTCCAAGACATCACTTAGGCGAAGCCAGCCTTTGTCTTCATCCACTGCACGCTTCACATAGTGGCGATTGACATAGCTGAGGAGACGGTTGATAGATTGAGAACCAGCAGTATATCGATTGAAACAGGGAATGATGTAGTGGATCAATGTGCTGTCGTCCTGAGGAGCTCCAAGTAAAAGCTCACGAGTCGCATCTGCAAAGTATTTGTCCAGCCGTTCGTAGAGGTCGGTGCCACTAGGAGAATTAGGTTCCAAAAATCGAGCAGCCGTGTTAGCTGCTTCGCTCTGAGCAGTAAAGCTGTGACACAAAGTTCAGTTGTGTTCAGCAGAGGAATGAGGTTGACTTTACTAATTGTAACAAGCAGAATGAATACCAGAGTAGAAGTTAACGTCAATTGACGGTGCCTTGCTGTTCGTATCATTGGATGGCGACTTCATGATATGTTCAAGCGCTGGGTGGAGGTAAGCCCAAAGCGCAGAGAGGGAGGCGGAAGGGTTTGCGCTTCCCGTGGCAGGGCTGATCATGACAGGAATATTCGCGCTGGCTCGTTCCTTTCCTTTACCCTTCGACATAGGAACGAGAATAAATAGAGAAATTGCTCAAGCCCATTGCCGAATCCGCTCTCTCGCTCTCGATGTTTGTTTCAGTTTGTGACACTGCTCAAGTGGTAAACCTCCGAATCGGAAGATGCTCGAGCCAGGTAAGAGCTCAGGCGCGGCCAATACAAAAGGGGAGTGTTATTCAACTACACGATACAAGGATACCAATGCTATACAGAACTAGCCCTACATCTTCACCATCAACAGGTATTTCAGACGGATCTGCGATGGGTCATAAACAATGTACTAGAAGTGAGATAGTCAGCATGACTCCGAAGGTACCAGTCAAATAGAAATGTACCTCATTGTACTGCAGGTACACATTGGGAGGAGATACATCTTTTCCTGGTCCAGCTGGCATTTGGCATCCAATGAGTTCATTGTTCTCAAGAGCAATACCAGCGTCTTTCCAGTCCACGGGCTGCGTACGGCCGATACCCTTGGTAGCTCTGAAAAAGGTAAGCCAAAGTGGTGGTTGATGCTAATCGACACATACAATTTCTTATTTGACTTGCATTCTTTGTCGGCGTCGTAGGACTGATAGGTGATAGGATTAGAGGCAGAGTTTGATGGCAATCATTCAAAAGAGCCCTTACAGCGTGGGTCAACTCGTGGAAAGGCTTCGCGGCTACCTCGCAAAGAAGGAGCAGTCCCGTATTGTTACTCAGACTATAGAGTGAATTAGAAGAAAGTTGCGTCGAGGCACCAAAAACACATACTGGGAATAACAGTAGGCAGCGGACTGCGATGATTGATAGTTTTATATTAGACAGAAACTTATGAAGATTTGGGAAGGACCGACTTTGGACATCATCTAATTTTGCGGACCATCAGTGAATGAACCGAGGGGCTAACAAGAATCTTACATCCGCGAAATAAACACCCTTTCCGAACATGTATCCAGTAACAGGCGCTGTGTTAGACACATCAGACTCAATTCAGCTTCAAACAATGCAATAATACCTTCCGGTGGAGCTATACGCAGACCCTGCTTGAGAATACCTGGTGGCGCTCTATCAATATCAATAAGTCTGCGTGCGTTCAATAATCGGACCTGCGAAGTTCGTGGTTCTAGATCCATGCCACAGAAGAAGACGCTCTCCTCCATCGAGGTCGCCGAACTGCTTATTGTTCCAAGCCTGCGTCTCAGAAGCTCTTTAGAGGAGTCAGTCAAGAGCTCTAACCAATACAGTTTATGACAACCTTTCAACTCGATAGGCATTCGTGATCGAGACTTGCATGTGTCGGTGAGTGTCGCCATGCGTGTCACGGGCGTATGCCTCCAGAGTCTTGAATTCCAAACTGCCTGACTTGACGGGTTGCATGCTTGTCAAACCCAGAGAGCGGAAGTTAGCATCAATAGGGTTGATGGGAATACCGTCTGCATCAGCATGCAAACTAGACGAGATAAGTTTCGAAGCGATTTCCTGTGTACAAGATGACTAGCGTTACAAAACACGTTAAGGAAAAAACTCTCACCATATCTCCGAGGGCGTCGACGAGGTTGAGCTCTCTTTGTAAGAGCTCAAGCGTGCTGATGATGGTAGGCCTTTGTCTTCCAAAGTCATGCGGGATGATGCTACAGAGAACCGTCAATGGGAGGGTGTGTAGAAAATGCAATGCAACTCACGAGTAATAAGCGCCGCTGAGATGCTCGCACGCAGGCTTCCAACCACCATATTGCTGGGCGGTAGGGCCGTTAGGCTTTTCAATGACGTCTGAGAGTGTCTACGAGTGGCATGAAATATCGGTAAGGTGGAAATTGTAGTGATACTAACCTTGAGAGCTGCAAAACCACTAAGGATGGTCGATTTGGCGAGCTTGCCTTCACATATGATCAGAGACAGCAATAATCGTAGAATTAATTTGAGTTACCAAGGGGAAGCTTCTTGGCGTCGTAGTTCATGGACGACAGATGCGCGTCAATGAGACTGTAAATTGGTTGATTAATTGTGCGGTTCCGAGGCTGGTTAGAATGCCTACGATGTGGAAAAGATTAGTTTGCAGAGGTTCTATTTACGAGGGTGAGCAGAAACAATTGGAAGTGAATTTTTATAATACCTGGACTTCGGGCTCAAGTTTAGAGTCAGGGATAACAACAGGCTCCTTGTTTTCCCCTGCCCTCTCGTCAGCCTTGGCGTTGTCTTCATCAGAATAGTCACGCTCTAATGCATTTCGAGTTTAAAATGTTGTGAGATGGAGAGGTACAAAGACAGACCGATCCAAGTGTATTTCCCTGTATAACTCGCGTTAGTAGGCACTCTTGTTACGTGTTAAAAATTGCGCACCCTTCTTGGCAACCATGCCTACGCGGTCTTCCCAATTGACGGCCGCTTTAGCTTTGAATTGTTTTTTAAACTCGTCAATGGCAATTTGCGGTGGCCAAGGACCCTGCGTGAAAACTGTGGTCAGGGATTTCACATACTATACTACGCACTTGAGCATACCTTGGTTTGGTTTTGTCCATTCTCACCTACGCGTCCCCAACGCGTGTAGAGATAACACTGGTCCTTAGTTTGATTGGGGTGAAGCAGCTGGAGAACGTAGAACCTATATGAACAGTTTGAGACAGGCCCCCATCGAAGACTTCGGGGCTCACTTATTCTTGTTCTCGTTGCCGCTCACGTCAGTTTGGTTAAGCATAGCGTCCCAGATTGTGTCGTCAGAGTACACCATATGCGTATCTTCATGAGTTGGCATTAATCATCTCACTATTGTGCAACACCAGGTCCAGCCACATACCGACTTTGCCTGAGTTGGGATCAACAGGAGCAGCTCCTCTCTTGAGAACGGTGACCTAAGAAGTGTTAAGGGAAGCATTTTATCACACTGTCCAAGGACAAAGTCACCATTTTCTTGGGCTCTTCTGAAATGTCGTCTTCAGCAGCATCTTCCTGCGCGTCCTTAGTCTCATCTTCGTCTTTTTCTTGCTTGGCTTTCCCTTTCTTTGCTTTCTTGCTAGCAGGTTTGGGCGCGGGTGCATCGTCTTCGCTGGCCGAGTCAGCGCGTGCTCGCTTGGACTTGGGCTTTGCAGGCGCTTTAGCTTTCGCAGGCGCGGGGACAGGAGGAGGCGGTGGTGTTGCAGCGGCAGCGGCCGCCGCCTTAGTTCTGGCGCTTGTGCGAGTGGGAGCAGCAGGTACACCGTCAGCAGCTTTTTTACGAGGGGGCATTGTGGAAGTGGTTCGAGTTGTGAAAAAGTTGTTCGATCTATTGATTGCAGTGGGCGCTCTTTATATGCTGAAGTACTTGCTCCATGTGGAACTCCAAATATGGGAATTCGGGCGCGCCGACGCAACCAAATATGCTCAAACCGACGTCGATAGGCGGGATCGCGCCCGACACTGACTCATGCTAGCGACCACGCGGAAAAGGCGGTTATCCGTGAGTCACAGGAGCGTCCAAGTGGGCTGGGCTGGATATAGGCATAAACAGTTACCTTAAAGGTGGTGGGAGGAATCATCTGAAGGAATTATACTGGATATTGATAAATTGATAAAAGATGCATATAAAGTCTTCAGATAGGTTTGTTACTGTATGTACATTCAAAGGACCTTGTACTTTAAAGTTGTGCCGCACTACGCCGGCGGTTGCACCGAAGACATCATTCAATGCCTTCGTCGGCGTCGATTCTAAGAAGCGACCTATAAGTTAAGGTCGTCCCGCTTCTCCGTTACTGGGAAAGCGGAGAATGTTTGAGCTATGAATGATTGGGCCGCTCCCGCAGAATCAATGACGCGTCACAATACACTTGTTAGTGGTATCGAGGAGAGAGGAGACAATATCTCGACAAAGGTACGCCCACGAGGCTCACAGGGCGCGTCGCTTGCCGACCATTGTTTTTGAGAGGTGCAGTGTGATTATAACGAGGGTAACCTACGTGGGAATTAAGAGAGTTACCAAATACGGTGTCGATCGCAGATCCATCAGTGTGCGATGTGACAAGTTGAAAGGGGGACGGCTCGGAATCTCGCCCTTCCATCCGCTATTCATGGCTAAGCACACATCTATAAAGGCCCGCCCCCCAGGGTCTTTCACGATATACCGACTCTCTCTTTTCCACCACCCACCCTCTCAGAATGCTCCGCCTCCAGACAAATCCTCAGATTCCAATCCGTACGCGCTCCTTGTTCGTCCTCCGTACTCGCTCTGACATCTTTCTAGCTTCTCAGGGGCAGTTCTTTCACTACCAGTGTCCTCAGGACGCAACATACTCTTTCACCGATGTTGCTTCGACAGCCCACTCTTTGATTCCTGCCCAGGATCTCTCACCAGTTGACTGTATCGAAACCCCCGTCTATCACTCTGAGTCCTCATCGCCATCGAGCTCTCTGCCACCGTCTCCACTCTACGAGGCTCATACCACACTTCCTCCTTCTCCCACTAAAAAGCCTGCGACACGTCTCCGTTCTGGCAACCGTGTCCCTCGGCCTCGCAATGCCTTCATGATCTTCCGTTCCGAGTTTTGGGCAGAGGCAAAAATCAGCAAATCGGTCGAACATGACCATCGTCACATTAGCCGTATCATAGGCCACTGCTGGAACCAACTCACTGAGGAAGAGAAAGGCGTCTGGCGCCGTCGCGCTGAGCGGGAGAAAGTCGAGCATGGAATCAAGTACCCTGGCTATCGCTTTTCTCCCAACGTCCGTACCAAACAGGTCATAAAACGAAATGTTAAAAGGAACGGCGAGGATGAAATGCTTCGCTGCAAACAGGTCGCTGAGCTTCTTCTCGCCGGAAAAGCTGGCAAGGAACTTGACAGTGCCGTGAAATCTATTGATAATGCGCTGGGAAGGGACCCTCCCGCTACTGCGGAATCGAAGAAGGCTCTGAACCCGCTTTCCAATCAAAACGAAGTGCCCGCCTTCCGTAGCCCTCTCTTACCCCCCGCCGAGCCAAAGACCAATGTCCAAGCACATCAATATTCTACTACTGAAATCGTAAGCTACTTCGTCACCCTTACTCATCCAGCTGTCTAACTTTATATGACTAGCATACCTCGAATGATTATCAGGAGCAGCAACATCCCTCTTCCACTTTCGAGCAGAATTGGACGCTCCAGTTTCCTATCATGGCGGAGTCAAACCAACAGCAAACTTCTTATGTTCAACAGTATATCCCCGAGCCTCAACAAATGACTGTTCCGTCCCAGGGATATCACAATAACAACGACATGTATTATGCTTCATCTAGCGGCCACCATGGGGCGCACTCCATCACTCCCACTAACCATGCTTATCCTCGCTCCTCCGCCTTTCCCATCGATTTCAATAATCCTTTTGGATATCATGGTCGCGACAACGAGTGTCATGGAACTCAAGGCCACATTAATCAGACTTCCGTTGACCCCCTTATTTGGATCCCTTCTCGCCACGGCCATTGACACCTCCACGGCCATTTCTTCCGGATTACACCGCTGTATCAAATTAGATATTCTTATTCCTATCCATATGTACATGTATCGCACTTCACAAAACATAGTCTCAGTAGTCCCCTGTATTTTGAATATTGAATATTTAAAACTTAAATTTATAGAACCTTTGAATACTTACACTTTACGCATCGTCTCCTCCAATGATTTCAAAGGCCTTGACACCTTCCTTTCCTAACAAGGTCGCGCATCCCACGACGGAGGCGCCAGCCCGACGCATTCTGTCAGCAGCCACTTTCGATGTAACACCTCCAACACCGATGATAGAAATTCCACCCAGGATCGAATTTTTCGGATCGCGGAGAAGTTGCGAGAATGTATATACGTTTCCGAGGGCAAGAGCGTGCAACGCATCGCCCGCCAGACCTCCTAGACCAGCCGGGACCGCAAATGCAGTGGCTTCTTCATCGGCCTCGGCGGGTGGCGCGAGCCGCGTAGCCTGTTCGTTAAAAAGAAGACAGTTTCCGAGAGTGTTGGTACATGTGAGGAATGCGAATGGGCACACGGGCACGGATTCAGGTCCGCAATCCGGAAGACAAAGGCTTTTGAGACCATCGATGACGGCATCGAACTGTCCGCGGTAGACAAATGGGGGTAATTTCAATCCTAGGGTCAATGACGGATCCTTAGTATATTCCTCTTTGAGAACCTCTAAAAGTGTGAGAAGCGAAGGGAACGCATAGCCTGTTGGTGGAGAATTGGGTATGTTGGGGCAGGAAGTGTTCAGTTCAATTGCGATGAAGGACTGGGCGGGGGTGTTGACGAGCTGCATGCGTAGATGTTGAATATCTTGCACCATAGTGCGAAGCTTGGCCGGATCAGAAGAAGTGATACTGATTATGAAAGGCTTCTTCGCGCCCTCTGGGCTTAGGAGAAGTTCTTTCACCCACGCCAGGTACGACGAAAGGGGGTGGGGAGAATAGCCGTATGAATTGATGGAAGTTATGTTCGATTTGGCAAACGCCACCTGAGGACGTTACTTATTAGTACATGAAGGTACAAAGGAAGACCAAGAGGATACCGTGTGCGCCGGACCTTCTTGGAAACCATTCAGCGTTGCTGTGCGGATGGTCACTGCTCCCGTAAAAGGAGAATTGTATAACTCGGTGAGCTGCCCAAGATCAGACGCCCAAGCGCAAGACGAATTGATCAGTGGCGGGGATATGTTCAAAGTGTTGATTGTGACCATCTTACAGAAGGGTAAGAACGGACAATAATTAGATCGCAGTAAAATCGCAGGTGTAAGGTGGGTCAAGAGTCAAGATATATGCTATCTGGGCATGTTGACGACAAGATAAGATACCAACCAAGACCCCAGACACCAAAATTCATCTTATTTGAATAGTTCTTCGCGATCCAACACAGATTGTTCTAGCTTTATGAGTATTGTGGTTCGAGAGGGAAACTGTGTCGTAGGTGTATTGTGAGCAGTCACACGCGCAGGCTGAGATAAAAGTGGTATTAATGGACAAATGATAGGTTGCAACGATGTATACATACGAAGCCAAGCCCATCCATGACAGCTTCAACGATTCCTGCCGTGAAAGATGAGCAGCTCAGCTGACTCATGTCGCGTGGTACAGAAATATGGCGCTCAATCGGTGGATCGTTGTCAATGATCATGTCTGGAGATGGTATTTAGGATGTAAGAGCTCTGGGTTTACTGAATGGCTCACATTCATCCGCATTCTCTACGCTCTTCTCAATAGCGTCTGCGGGCTTTCCAAATACGGCTTTCCACACCTGTGTGTGTATTGACATCAACGCAGGTAGGAAACGGATCTCTCGTTTCGGTGTTTTTGAAGATGACTCGGCACGCCAGACCATCAGTTCCAGGACTCTCGTTCCAATTCGATACCCCAGTGTGTTCAGCCTGGAATATGATGTAAGGGTGGTAGAGCGTTGGAAGGGGTAGAATACGTACCGGCGTTCCAAGTCATTTATGCCGCTCACACGCTTTTGTGTGTACTGTACGACCTCAGAGAAAAGAAAAGCGAAAGCTGAAGCGGAGACTTCTGATACGCGCGTCTTGTTTAGATTTCTATCATAGATGTTGGGACGAGCAGCAACAAATTTGTTGGAGGCGCTGGGGGCGCTGACTGAGGGAAGTGAGAAACGAGTAGAGCTTGTTGTTGGAGAGAGATGGTCGGATGACTGTGAATTTGTGGAGAGGACGGAGAGACGAGGATGTGGCTGAGCGTAGGCCATGGTGGAGAGCAAGCCTTGGCGCGATCAGTCACTCTTCTCTTGAACTGTAAGGCACCCGACAAGTAACCGAACTCTGGCAGTGCAAGTGCACGCGATCATGCGGGCATCATCTGAGAATATCAAGTCCCATCCCCCGACTCGCAGACGACCCACTTCTCATCACCACTCTCCCATGAACGTGAGGAAACTAGGTCCATCCGCAGTAGAGATCCAGAACCACCTCTATCTCTCCTTCCTGGAAGGCAGCACCGCCGACGTCGCACTACGCGTTCATGGATCCTGGGATGCAATCTATAAATTGCATCGTGTCGTTCTCATACAATCCGTACGTGATGTGTTACATACCTTACACATTCCTTGATTTTAGCTATGCAGGGTTTCTTCCGCACCCTCTTCACTGCAGGGTTTGCCGAATCAATGTCGACGCCTAGACTTGGGTCTAGCAATGGCCCTGAAGAGATTGTCATCCATTTCGATGATCCAAACATCACTCGTGCAGGTGAGGCCTTCACCCGTAATTCTGAGGCACCCTTTCCTGTCTAATTTCTGTCATCCTAGCCTTTGAGTAGGTCCCTTTGTTCGATTCAGATGCATGAGCCAACGAAATTAAACCTTCTAACAGGGTATGCATAGCAAGACTTTATGGGGGTGGTCCTCCGTTGGATATTGATCCATCCCTGGTACCCACCATGTCCGAACCACTGACACCCTCATTTCCTCATGCTCTACCACCTCACAAAGTCCCAGATGGCCACCACCCTGCCACGCCACGCTTTCTCTTATCACTTCTTGCTACTGCTGTATATCTCTCCATACCCTTTATGGCGTCGCAGGCCTTGTCTTCCGTGCTAAGCACCGTAGGTCCCCACACAGTCCTAAAGTATTTGGATTTTGCTCTCGGTAGGCCCATCGGTCTGCTGGATCGTGACTCTGGTGAACCCGAGGCAGCTGTTGGTCTCGAGGCAGTCGCTCGTCTCATTGAATATGAACGGAGCTTGTTGGACACGGCTTCTATAAGGACGGCTTCTATCAGGGACGACTCCATTCTTGGTGGCTATCACATCAAGAAGGAGGATCCAACAGACCCACAAGCCTCGACTTCATCTATCAGCTATGATTCTACGGACGATCATGAAACAGAGGGCCTCGCAAGATTGTCATATCATTATGGTTCTCTCTCGGACAAGATCGGTGAAACCTGCACGTGTTGGCTTGCAAGATGGGGTACAGATATGTTCGAACTCGAAGAGAAGCAGGAGGGCGTACCTTCTATGAAGGAGCAGACTAGTCAGTATGCTCGACGACGTTCGAAAACACTTCCAGCGGGATCTGCACCCCATTTAACCATGGAGAAGTCCCAAGACTACGTTGTACCGATAATTTGGTCTCGAGGTGGGCTAAACGCGAAATGGGTATGCGCTATCATAACCGCAGACACATTTTTCATTCGGGATGAAAGGGAGAGGTACGAGTTCGCGCGCCGAGTAGTGGAGTTGAGGAGAAAAGATGGGATAGTTGCATCAGAGGAAGAAGAATGGGTCAAGCTCTTCAAACAGGGGATATATTACGCCAACATGGTTCGTGGGTTTTCTACTTGTCGTTGTAGCATTGCTCTCCTGATACTTCTCATTTAGACTATGGACGATCTCATTCACGTCTCACAAGATGTCTCTTTGACGACGAATCGGTCTTTTGTCCCTCTGTCAACCATACAGGCAGCTCATTGGACGCAGTCGGTCCTTCGTCATCATATAACTGTTCGACCTGCCACTTCTCGCTCAATTTCTAGTTCTGCACCCTCACCCCCGCCTCGTGATAAGGAACTCGGAGTCACACAAACCACTGCCGAAATTCTCGTAGCTAACAGCAACTCCACGGATGATCCTAAGATCTATTATCCCGTTTCTGGAAACTCCTCAGTCCGTATAGGTGACAATGGAAGTGATTTCAATGGAACCCCAGAGGGGGGTGCGTTGTCCATGGATCAATTATTCTCTTCTCCATCCGGTTTGCCCCCACCGCCTTCTTCACCGACGCTCAAGCCAAATACTGTGAATATGAATGCCGCAGTATCAACTTCCGAAGCAGACTTCTTCGGTTTGCAATACTCGAATTTCACCGCTTCAGCCGCTATTGCCTCAGATTTATCGGGGAAATCCCAGTGGTCTGCCTATCCTCCATATCGGTTCGCAGTTGAGTTTTGGGGTCTCGAACTTCTCAAAGAGAAGTCAAGACTCTATTCCCGAACCATTTGGTATGCAGGAAGTCTGTTCAACACGTATATACAAGTTGTCAGGAAGAAAGGCCAAGTACAACTAGGTATTTATCTACACCGGCAGTCGAGTATAGAACCGATTCCACCTCCTAGCGCTCCCACACCGCCCCCTCTCACGAGAACGGATAGCCTTCCTAGCCAAAGTCTTGTAGTGGCAGTCCAGCCACAGCGCATCCCACACATCAGAGGACCGTCTCTTCCGAATTCGCTCCCAGCTCTTACACAGACTATCACGCACGGATCAATATCCGTCAGCCCGTTATTGAGAAGTACAACCCCACTCACTTCGGGGCGTCCGTCAACTTCACCCTCGCCTAGCACATCCTTACCCTCACAACTCTCGGTCTCCGCCCCGAGCTCCTCCATCGTCCCTGCCACATCTGCCCCTGTTGCTCCGCCGCAGCCCTATCGCGATCCACGGCCTTCGATCTCAGCGCATTTCATCGTCAGTTGCGCGAGTGGAATAGGGTCCTCACAAACGCGATTTTCCAGTTCCCCTGATATTTTTTCTGTGGGCCAGAGCTGGGGGTGGAAGTCGAGTTCTTTAAGGACTGAAGAGTACATGGACGTGAAGGCAGAAAATGCGACACCCAGCCCCGATGCAACGCCTAGCAAGAACACCAGTTTACGTGCTACCATCGTGTTGGGTCTGGTATAGGATAATGTCACCATTTTATGACCATGACATACTCACTATTAATTTCTTATGATCATTTTGTATAATACATCACTTTCATGCAATATTAGAGAAGGGGAAGTTCAGACGGAGCGATTAGAGGGAGATCTATCTGCTGATCGATCAATGAGGTTGTATTGGTCTGTTTGATGGCGATCTGTTTAGGCTTCGTTTCAACGCTGGAGACGATACCCAGTGTGCTCGAGTCGACCCCGAGATTCTTTCTAAACATGGAACCAGTGCGAAAGCAAGCCCCTCGACTAGCAAGACCTGCTGCACGCTACTGGAAGGGGAAAGCACCGAAAGGAGCCGTCGAGGTTGCTTCTGACTCTGAAGATGAAGGTGCACAGTCGATGGAAGAGGAAAGAGATGTCGCTGTCGGCGGGGAACAGGACTTTGCTGAAGAAGAGGAAGATGAGGACTTGCCAATGCGTGCAAATTTGAAGACAACTACAAAGGCCATGAACGTCGCGTTGAGAGACGTAAATATTTCAAAAGACGGAAAGGTTATTGTTGCGGGAAGGGAAGAATCTGGCCGCACAGCTCTAGAAGAGGAAGGTGCATAATTCATTTCATATATGTAAATGACTCCTGCCCTCACATATGACTTGTCTTAGAATCGGAGGAATCCGAAGAGGAAGAGGAAGAGGAAGAGGCAAAATCTCGCGTTCCTGCCAGTGGTGATAAAGCTGGATCCAACGAGGTGTGTATGATATCGAACAATACGTCAGAAGCCTTTTTGCTTATGGAAGGCCTAGTCCAGTGAATACGAGACTGACTCTGAAGAAGAGAAGCCTCAGCTGAAATTCAGACCAGTATTTGTCCCGAAGTATGTGTTTAACACCTCTCGCGTGTATCACACTCAAACTCTATCCAGGCGTGCTCGTGCTACTATAGCCGAGAAAGACGCGCTTCTAGAGTCCGAAGAAGCTGAAAAGAGGAGGGAACAGGAAGCGGAAGAGCGGAGGAAACAGAGCCATGATATGGTTGCGGAAAGCATCAGGCGCGAATTGGCTGAAAGTATGTCCCCGACTTTGAGAATATGTGTACGTGGTGTGACTAAATTCTGTTTGACAGAGGAGAAGGAAGAAGATGTGAATGACATCGACGATACGGACGGCCTCGACCCAGCAGCCGAGTTTGAAGCTTGGCGATTGCGAGAATTGGGTAGGATAAAGAGTGAGAAAGAGGAAGAAATCCGACGCGAGGAGGAACGCGAGGAAGTGGAACGGCGGAGAGCAATGCCTGAGGAGCAACGCATGAAGGAAGATCTGGAGAGGGCGAGCAAACTGCGGGAAGAGAAGCCAAAAGGTCAACAGAAGTTTCTGCAAAAATACTGGCACAAAGGTGCATTCCACCAGGTATGTTGCACGCCCCAAGGCTTGAATCGAAAATCCTCATTGTGACGCAGGATGAAGAAATACTCAAAAGGCACGACTTCACGGCACCCACAGAGTCCACCGTGGATATTTCGATGCTTCCGAAAGTCATGCAAGTCAAGAACTTTGGCAAACGAAGTCGCACAAAATATACCCATCTACTCGACCAAGATACGACGGCTACCACTGGGGGATTTGGTGGTACAGGATCCATTAAGACTGGGGGAAAGTCTACTGATGGCGGTGGTTGCTTTACATGTGGCGGGCCTCATCTAAAAAAGGGTTAGTCGAAGTTCATTTTTATCCCAAAACCCATGTCTATATATACCATTTTAGACTGTCCACAAAACACTGGACCACTGACAGAACGCGGTGCATCTGGAGCCAATGCTGCGCCATCCGGCCCTCGTCGATGGGGAAATCCGCCCGATACCGCGTCGTCGCGTGGCGGCGACAGTGCTCCTCGCCGAGAGTCGGGCTGGAAGGCCGAGCGAGACGATCATCCTAGCCGAAGAGATGAACGCCCTCGGGACGACTCATACCGAGGTCAAGGGGACCGACGGCGTGAGAGGTCAAGGGATCAGTATGACAAGCGTAATTCTCGGAGGAGATCTCCTTCGGCATCCCGTTCTCGGTCACCATATCGAAATGGAAATGGGGGCAGACGAGATTACCGCAGACATTCACGCGATCGTTCCATTGACACTAAACGACGACGTCTTGACTAGGTCATGTATTTTAAACACTGGTAGTGGGGTGGTATAGTTTGTAGTATGTACTGATGAATATATAATTTACAGTAAGTGCACGAAGAAAAGGCCATGGTACAATTTTCCAAGAATTAGATATAAGGATTGTTGGGATGAAAATGTAGTAAGAATGGTTTCTATTTTGTTTGCGTGCTGGGACTTGAAGAACAAGCTTTTGAAGGCTGAAAATTCTATAATCTCGAGGACCGAAACCCAATATGCGTCAAGAATCTCTACTGTAAATTTTGTCATTCTGAGGTCAACAGCACTCGCAGCAACCTACCTTGAATGAGGAACGCTGTATGTTCAAGTCGCGGTCAAACACCGCCTTCAGAACTTGCTGTGCTTCAGCCTAGGTACAATGAGCGCCTGAAAAAAGTTGTGTTGAGACTGGTAACACACATGAGGGCTGGTGATCTCCATTGGAATATCCTATCATATGGTTATTCGTTGATTGCGCTCGTGGGTACACAAAGTACTGACCAGCAAAGTTAAATGGAGGGTATAGGGAGCGTAGTATGGGCAACGGCGTTTTCGTTGTCTACGTGAAGAACGAAAGGGAGATTGAGATTGTGCGAGCTGGACATAATGCTCATGAATGGAGTCTAAATCAATGGATAGAGGGCTCGACATAGAGCAGTAGAGAGAATGAATGGAAGATAGTAGTTGAAAATAAGTGGGAGAGAGGCTCGCCACATTGACAGCACCAAATCGCCCTAAGCTATAAAAGAACGAGGGTCGAAAAAGAAGAAGATCAGACGGCATTTGCCTAAGATTATATTCAGCACGGCCAGGTTTCTCGGGAATGCGTGCGTGTGACACACGAAAAGGTCCCAAATATCCATAAACCACAATCTGCCTCCGTCTCCTCTACAACTCGACAAGAATTGATCGGGCCTCGACAAGTAGGTCCGAAAAACCTGCGGGGCACGTTGGACCCATCTTGCTGACTATCTACAACTGCGGCTGAAGATCAACTCGTGGCTTTCGTCTTCTCTCCCTGCTTTCCGTGCGGAGTTGTCCTACAGGAACTTGAGATTTGATGAATCGGCAGATAATGGCGTCGAGCGGAGCGAGGGGGCGAGAGGGGGGGCAAAGGGAGTGCTGGTCGTCGTCAGAGGGATCAGGGCTCACCAGCTGTATATTCGAAAAACGACGTGTGCTGCTCTATCCAAAGGCAAAAAACTCCACAAACAGCTCCTCCCACCACCAAAAGAACGCCAGATCAAATGAGCAGATTCAGAGCAGTTAGTGGACGACCTTGTTGGGCGACAATCTGCCCAGCAGTGTCTCACGCTGGGGAAGCCGGTCCTGGTGACAATACCAGGCAGCTTCTGTTATGTATGGGGCCACAGGTGCTGAGCATTATACCCGTGGCCCTTTTACATCGTGCACATAACTGGTCGTTGAGAGGGTGTCGGCATCCTTGAGATGTCACAGCTTTTATGCCGAAGGATGCACTGACACCCACCAGAATGCTCTGAAGAGCTTCGTCACCAACACACTGTTTTCGACACTGGACAGGTCGGGTACACCGCAATTGAGATTTGATGACAGGAATTCGCATCGCTGCTAGAGGTGGGATGAATATTACATCTTTACACCGTGGGGTTTTATCCGCAACGTCGTCACCGATAAACACATCAAGATACATTCGTGAATCACAATGCGGGACTCCTGCAACAGGCCTGCTGTGCAGCGCGCTGCCAGTTGTCCAAAGGTACCGCCTCCTTGACACACCCTTTCCATAAAAGGAAATAGCGTCGGGGTCACGCGTCGCCCAACAAAGATCTGTGAGTCAGTCTGACCACCTTTGATTCCAACACACGCTGAAACCCCCGTTCGTTGTAATTGTACAGTGTAGCCGATGACGTGCACCATGTGTTGCACGATATGCAGACGTGGAAACCATATAAAAGGCGCGATCAGCGGTGAAATGGATGATCTAGTTCCAACAAATCTTCTTTATCGTGACTGGATAGACAATAATGCAAACGACATACCCAACAGGAAGACCCAAACCCAGAACACGACCATTGCGAGATGGTATGATTGAATCAGGATACGGAGTCTTCCACTGCTGGTTCCCTTCTGGTATATCTTGAGGGTTGGTTGCCATGCACGCAAGAGGACTTCGAGATGATGTCAATTCTTCTCGCCATCCAGAATACTGCAGGTCGCCCTGCAGAATATACTGAGATCCAAGGTTAAAACACTGGTTGGCCAGCTACACAACTGGACATCGAATTCCATCCTCTCAGTCAAGGACCTAACTTGGACCTAACAAGAACGGGGCGTGCCGTCACTAAGATTCGCGATTAACACAGCTGGAGGGTTAGATTCGGTACTCAATGACAATGACCTATGAAAATAGGCGCACCAGCTCCAGATTCGTGGTCAGAATTCTACTGCCAGACCCCCCGCCAAGTTCTTCCAATTATATGTTCCACCAATGAATGACTGCACCGCTGCTTTCCCCCATTACTTGGCACATTTCCGCATGTTCGGACGTCGAAAATAACCATACGTTCAATTCTGGAACTAGAGATAAGAGGCCTCAATGCAACAACACGGATATCGAAGACATGGCTTGAGAATTTGACTTGGGATATGCGGTTTCCGATCGTCCTGCCTGCCATAAACGCTCTGGGAACGCAGCCAGACACACTTGAAAAATGGGGGCGTGTCGGGCTCGTGAGTTGTAACCAATTTAACAAGCAGCAATCGAGAAAATGAAAGGTGCCATGTCTGACGGCCTGGGGATTATAGGCCAAGACACTAATTGGGAGATCCGGCACCACAATGGGAGATAAAAGTACGCCAAGCTCCCAAATGGCCTGCGGGAGGAGCTCCCAGACAACCAACGGGAGTCGGGACTGGTCCCACCACCGCCGCTGTACCCAAGGCGGCGTCGGTCATCGTTTAGCCGTTACGACACAGCTGAACGGGCTCGTCCGCCGCCGCCGTCTTCCAGCGGCCGCAGCACTAGTGGGCGAGAAACAGTTATAATCGTGAGGAACTGTTGTTGGGAGTTTGGGAGAGCCAGGGCCTTGCCGCGTTAACAACAAAATATGTTAAATACCCGAACTGATTTTGCCAGTGGCACCATGTCCCCAACATGTCCCCCATATGCATCAAGCATCTCCCCCAACACATCTGGCAATCGCTCGTCTCTACTTCTATATGCACCTTCGCCACATTTCAATATCTCCCATTCTATCTTGCCTTCTAATTTTTTTTAAATTTAAGATACATTGATCGCTATGCTCCTGGGCATCTTCCTCTCCTCAAACAAGTTGAGCCACCTCCTAAATAGCGAGGTCGCAATCGGTCTTCGCAGTGGTATCCCTGACATCTTCCATGGCACTCCGATACACGTGTCACGTACGAGCCTCTGATTCTATCTTATTATACCACCAGCCTCTACGCCGGATGTCCTCGGTTCTGCACTTCCTCGAGGAGTTATTACTGCGTATCGGACGACTCAGAATGCGAATTCCCTTCCTCCACGAGTTGTTTGTAGACGAACGACACATCGCCATTCACCGCTCTTTTTATTGGCCAACGCAACCTTGGAATACATGGTCACTAAACAGGTTTAAGGCATCGCTGCTTTTGCTGCATGTGTAGGAGGACTACAGGGGGAACATTGCTACCTTTTTTCTCTCGACAATGATTCACAAAATAATGCGAAGAAATGGGACCAAGAATTTGAATTTTGAATTTTGAACAACGACATCAAAGCTTGCGCATGACGATGTGCATAAATGGCGCTTATTTATTAAAATGAGCGGGTCAGCGTGCTCACTCGGGATGGCAGTGGACCCTCGCAATCGCGCGAGGGCTGCATTCAGAATCACATTACACTATGATATAAATACAAGATGCACCTATTATATGTAGTTATACAGAAAAGGAATAGAACAAAGTGGTATGAGAGCAAAGGATGATAAATAGGTAGTGTAACGGAGGAATGGAGAGAACAATAGTATGTGCCGCAAGAAATGAAGAAGAGAAAGGCTGCGTGATTTCTGGTGGCATGCTCGATATTCCAACATTATTTTCTGTTCCATTTTCCCCTCGAGAAAATACCAACGATAGGACCCGACGCCACAGGCCATAAATGGCAGTTGATCGTTTCGTATGATGTACGGTGTCTGACGGCCGCCCTGGTTTTTTTTTGTTGTGCTTCTCTCAAAGTACTATGATCCCTGCAGTCCAAACCAATACCATAGATCACGTCCAATGGCTGAATCTGCCGTAGGGGGCACCGGTGGTATGGTACTCAACATATATTTGAATATGATGTTAACGACGATACTTAGAGTAGGGCCAGTGCTGCTCACTGTGTGATGGAACAATTTTCCTTCATCAGCTTGATTCTGACGCCTCGGCTGAAGTGGCCTGAATTTTACCACGGTAACCTTTCATAAAATTTCTGTTATCAATTGACAGCATGATTTTTCTCTTGGCCCCGTTACGCGATTATGATCCATAGCCATGTGCCATGAAGATCCCTGATCAATCCGGGCCCAGGTTACCCAGATCTTTTCTTCGTATAACCGACACAAGTGCCTGCGGATGGCAGTTGAGCAAGAGCGAGCTTGAGTTCCATTCCACACTGTCAGCAGAACAAAATTAATATTCCGTACGTCCTAGTATGAAGCCACAAATCGTTTCCGGCTCGTTGATTCTTACCGACCCCTACCTGCTAGTATTTAAGAAGACTAGACAACAATACAGAGTGCTACGTTTGTGGAAGTCCCTGCCTCCATCATGGCCCGTCAAGTCAAAGTCGCAGTAGTTGGGAGCGGCCTTGCTGGTCTGACTGCCACATACCTGCTATCCAAGCCCGTCACTCAGGAGACCGAGGTCGAGTTTGAGGTGCATCTTTTCGAGAAGGTGTGTTGAGCTGTGTTTAGACAAATCTGAAGTGAGCTGACTGAGTAGATGCATAGGCATCTATGCTTGGAATGGATTGTTCGTCCGTTTCGCTGCCTGCGTCCGATTCACAAGCACTTGAAGATGTGTGGAGGGTGGACGTGCCCATGAGGTCCTTCCAAGGAGGTACGAGTCACTCCCCCACCTGTCGCCGAGTACGGAATAATGGATGCCGAATCTAAAAACAGGATACTATCCCCAGCTAATTGCCTTGTATACTCGTTTAGGAGTGGCATTCCGGGAAAGGGATTTTTCGTACTCGTTCTCGCTGCTTACTCCGTCTTCACCGACGCATAAGCGGCAGATCAACACGACTATGATATACAACGGATCTTCTGGTCGTGCGGGGCTAAGTATGCCATCGATTTTGGACGAGCCGTATCACCTCACGAAGGGCCAGAATCTGTTCATCCGCGCATTCGCGAAATTATGGACTGTGGGATTATGTGGACTCCTGACGCTACATCTCACAATATGTTATCTGCGGTCAATTTATCACTCGGTGCCATTTTTGAGGCCCAAAAGATGGGAGACGATGACTTTCGCGGAGTGGTCAGAGAGGACGGTGCCCACAGGTGCGCTTGCGAGATGGACAGGCATGGATTTCGCGTGGAAGGATTATACTCAGACCGTTCTTCTTCCGATGTTCTCTGCAGTGTGCACGGCGCCTCATGAGGATGTATTGCGTCACCCTGTAGAAGAATTTCTTGGTCCGTCTGATTTTTATTGCCTATCATGATCATCACATTGACTTGCAACGTTACTGACAGATTATATCTGGCTAACGTTGGGCACGCATCACTACGTTGTAGTGCATGGTGTACGTGAAGTCGTTGCGAGGCTAACATCCACCGCAAAAAACATCCATCTGGCTTCAACTATTACATCAATCTTTCCTGATTCAAAGGACCCTCAACTAACCAACATTCACTGTGACACTCCTACTGGCTCCCTTGTTCATACAGGTTTCGACCACATCATCTTTGCGACGCAGGCGACGCGAGCTGTGCCTCTTTTGGCGTCATATCGAGATGCCCTTCATCCCACGAACCCAAAACGTCAAGCCGTCGAGGCGCAACTCCAGTGCTTGCAGGCTTTTGGATATCGCTTGGCCATCGTTGTTAATCACACTGATTCGACGCTACTTCCTGACAATCCCAGGGATCAGCGTGAACTGAATTTGATATGCCTCGACGGGGGCGCGGCGCTAAACGAGGAAAAGAGCGCGTTCGGCTGGAGTGCAACGACGGTGCCCTCGTCGTATACGATGGCCACTCATGTGTTGAATCCGCCGAAAGGATATCCGTCACACTTACCACCAGTTTACCAGACAACTAATCCACTAATATCGCCGGACGAGGACAGCATTCTGAGCATCGCAAAATTGGAGCGGGCTGTGTTGAATGTCCGGTCAAAGGAGGCTTTAAAAGGCCTGTACCGGGAGGAAGGACGGAAGTGGTGGCAGTGTGCGAGTCAGGGATCACCACAGCTAGGAGAGCTTCAGGGTGCAGGGAGGCTGGTAAATGTGCAAGGATCTGGAATCTGGCTATGTGGCTCATACGTCTATGCGGGGATTCCGTTGTTGGAAGGATGCGTGGTCAGCGCCAGAACCGTTGTTGAACAAGGCATCTATGCTGCAGAGGGCGTGTCCTCAGCATCACCTCTATGGTAAGATATCTCAATGGTTTTTCCATTCACTTTGGCGGGGAATTTTGCTGTACTCTATTTGTGAGAGATTACGACCTGTATCAGTCGGTAGGAACATGACACAACTACTTCAGAACCTTGCAAAGTCTTTCAAGTGATGGTGTTACAAGGTCGATGTCTGGGAGGTGCATTCAGGTATATTACAAGATAGTCTACATGCCTTTCTTCCTTAGTTCTTCGTGAATATCTAATGGTGGGCCGCTCTCCATTCCTTCAAGGCGGTCAGACAGAACAACGATCTTCGCATTCAAGTGAGACTCACCCAAGAAAATGTCTGCAGGCTCAATAGTCCCATCGCGACCCATCAGAATGTCCAGGTGGAGGTTTGAGGGGGACATGGCGGCGGCGAATGGGTTCTGAGAATCAAGATGGAGCTCAGTAGCAGTTATGGAGGACTAGATACTGAATACGCACAGATCCCTGTGTCACGATCTTACGCTCCATGAGTAGCCGCATGGGTGCATGCATGCCGTATATGTTCCGCTTGATGGTTAGTTTGGCATTATCTTGCGTGGCTTCCCACTATTAAAAGCAGTCAGCACGACAAGACAACCTCGAGGCAATAAGATTCACGTTCTCCAAGCGACCTTTGAGGCCACCCTGTGATTGGACTTCAGTAGCCAGGCTTCTAGGCCCATAGCGAAGAGTGTCGTGGAGACCGAGGGTGTTAGCGGTGTCTTGAACGGAAGCAGACTTAGTCGCGTTCGCGGGGACTATTCTGAGAGAAGGATCCTAGGAGAGGTCAGCAGGGGTCAATTGCGGGAGAAATAAGAGTACCATGGTGGTAATGAGGCAAGGAGATGAACGCGTAAGACTGGATCTGTGACTGGGTGTGACGGATAATTAGTCCCGTGCTCCCAATTCAGTAGATTTCGACATTCGTCTTCCTCTTCCTCTTCTCATCATTCCTGTTAAACTGATCTCCTCTCAACCACCGCTGTCTTCTCACATATTCCCCGCAGATTCTCTTGGGCACAGTCAAGTTGTCTCGGGACTTTACTCCCACAATGTCTCGACCTACCAGGTCAGCAAGCATTCCAATTGGCCCCAGGTCCTCCTCGTCCCTTTCCCCGCCTCGAAACATCGAGGCTGTGATATCCATTCCTTTTGCACCACCACCTAGGCCACGAATTTCCAGCGCTCATACCCCTCAACGCTCGAGCACTGTTGACGACCCTAGGGGATTGGCTGTCTCATACGGTACCCGTGGTAGTGCCAGTAGCGCTGCCACACACTCTCCAACACGCTCATCTTTGACTCTTGGGAATGCAAATGCCAGAGGCCCTGTGCGAACTCAGGTATACGAACCACGAGTGGTTCGCGTAGGAGGAGAGGGATCACGGAGTGTCGATGCGACATGTCTACCCTCGACTTCTCCATCACGTACACGAAGGACTAGTGGTACAAACGTTACAGGCTCGAACGCATCCAGACCGTTCCAAGGCTATACGGTCACACCGCTTCACCCACCTCCTGTCGCGTTTCCGCGGCCAAGTTATCTTGACTATGCGGCTTTGAGGCATCTGATTCATACTGATGCGCCACAGAGCCTTCCTCCTAGTCGCAAGCCGGAGTCCATGAATCGCGAGCCTCCTCACCCCTCGTTCATTATTCCGGATTCCGACGATGAAAGCAATGTCAGTCCTCCACGGGACTTCCCTTCAACTCCCCTGCCCACACTTTCACAGGATCGGATCTTAAGGCTTCCCACGCGTTGGAGTGATCAATGCCGCCACAACCTTCTAAGTGTATCCGGGGATGGCAGGGATTTAACTTACCATGGTCAGTCTTCCTTCAGGTTCCCTCGATGACTGCTTGTTCATCAGGATCCACAGGTGTTTCTTGTAGTGGTGACAAGGAGGCTGCTGCTGCGCGGACAGTTCAGCCTATTCCTCCAGCTTGCGGAATATACTACTATGAAACTGAAATTCTAAGCAAGGGGCAGAAAGGGTATGTCTATCTATCATCTTTCACTATGATGCTTATTGCTGACGATGGTTCACAGCCATATCAGCATCGGGTTTGTAGCTATGACACACGCTGCCAAGAATTGCTCATGTACATCTTAGGTTCGCTGGACCCGATGTCAAACTGTCTCGCCTCCCTGGCTGGGAAGCAAATTCTTGGGGTTATCATGGAGACGATGGTTGCTCTTTCGCGGCAGAGAAGACAGGGACCAAATACGGCCCCACTTTTGGAAGTGAGCATAAATACCTAGAATAATATTCATAGCTAACCATATTCCAGCTGGCGACATCATTGGTTGCGGGGTTGACTTCACAACCCATAAAGCTTTCTTCACAAGGAATGGTATCCTCATCGGCAAGTTCCGTCCACCTCGACAGGTTTCCAGTCCTTACTCGGGTCCTTGATTTTAGGGCCGGTTTTTGATAGCATTGGTGAAAATGTCGATCTATACCCATCCATCGGCATGCGTCATAATGGCGAAGCTGTCAGGGTAAATTTCGGCCACGAACCTTTCAAGTTTGACATAGATTTCTACGTGTTACAACAGCGAAACGCCGTGTGGATGAATATTCTTCAGAGCCGACCTTCTTCCTCACTGATGAGAGTTTGCGGCGTAGACTCGGATGCTAATCACATAGCTTCAAGAGGGACACTTTCTTCCCAACAAAGCAAAGACGTGATCAATAAACTTGTATTTTCGTATCTGGAACACCATGGGTACGCGAAAACGCTCAAAGCCTTCGCAAAACAGCGAGAAAAGGAGGCACACATTCCTCAACCTCTCAATGCTCCGACAACTCTGGCCCGAGACGATAATGATGTTGATATGACCGCGCCTCATGACGAGGAAGATTCACAGGGTGCAGGGTTGGAACGTAGGACGAGGATTGTCAATTCAGTCATCGTAGGCGATGTCGATACGGCCATTGAAGATACAAAGACGTATCATCCCACTGTCCTTCAAGCCGAGGAGGGTTTGATGCTCTTCAAACTTCGCTGTCGAAAGTTCGTAGAGCTGATATTGGAGGCGGCTGAGCTGAAGAAGAGGATGATGCGCATCGGCACAGAGGTCACAGAGCCAGGCCCAGTCAGAAACCATGCTGAAGGCGTTGTCGGAGAGATGGACGGTATATATGGCGACGGAATGGACGTCGACGATGACGCTATTGCATCTCCTCACTCTCTCGTCACCAATGGCTTTGGCAGCCCAACAACCCCTACACGCGTTACACCGCGTCGAAATTCTAGCACCACGCCGGATATGGGGATGCTGGGGAACACGCTCTCGCAGTATGAATCGGCCCTCCACCAGGCTATTGCGTATGGCCAAACGTTATCAAATGAATACAAAGATGATGCGCGGCCCGAGGTCAGGCAAATCTTCAAACGCACCTTTGCGATTCTGGCCTGGGAGGATCCGGCGTCTGTGGGTGGCATTGTGGCGGAGGTGGTCGGCCATCCCGCAAAAGTTGCGCTTGCGAATGAATTAAATCAGGCCATCCTGAGTGCGTGACCCTCTTCTCTTCATATGCCAGTCAGTACTAAAAAAAGGAATTGTAATTTAGAATCTCAGGGTCGGCCAGCGAACCCCTTGCTTGAAACCCTGTATCGCCATACCGCTGTTGTCGTCGCACATCTTGGGCTTCTGGGTGTGGGTGGAGCCGCTTTCGCAGATATACAGAAGGAGTTTCTCGATGCCTGATCTTATAGTGAGTTTGCTTTCGTGCTATGACTGTCTACATCCCCACGAACCAGGACTTTTTTGTTTAGTGTGTCTTTTTGAGCACTTAACTTTCATTTCTCTTGTAAAGTTTTTTAGTGTACCAACCGTGTATAGTGCGTGCCCTTTGAGAAATATCTTTTTGTACAGTATTTGTCGAGTTTTATGTGAATGAGCAGGTCTTCGTTAGGTGTACATACAACTACATTAGGCGCTTGTGCGATCAACTCACAATCCACGTTTGTTCGGATGTGAAGAAAGGAGGCGTACAAGGGCCGTTGCTAACAAACCCATCCACATTCAGTGTCAGACACTGGTTTCCAGGACCAATTCCGCCGGAAAGACTTGCAGTGGAATTGAAGAAGAATTGCTCATCAGATTGAGTTTCGCCGTCCCCCACAGCACGGCCTCCTGTTTCATTGGTTCAGGCAGGCCACATCCACATGAGCATTGCACGAACCACAAGCAAAAAGACCGGGTCGCGTGCGATCGTTCTTGTTTTTCAGTCTATCGACACACGTGAATTGCTGGCTGGACACAATTAGGGTGCGGCTTCCGTCAGGAATATTATTATGCACGCCCTATATAACGGTGAGCTCGTCGTCCTATGATATTCTCGTAACACCGAACCTTGGTAATCAAGTCGAACCTCTGTCCATCTGTGCGAGAATCACATTTTTTGAGAGCGAGAGGGACAAGATTAAAGCGGAAGTCGCCTGCTCGGAAGTTAGAAACGTCGAAGCAGATATCGCGTGATGCCGCGCTTTTGATCTGAGCGCTTGTGGCGGCTCGTGTGGCGGTGGTATCATATAGTGGACCTGCGGTAAGAATATCAGGTTCAGGAAACGAAGCCGAGCCCAAAGAACGTACCTGGTCCCTCAGATGGGACAGGAAGAACAAACTTTTCAGGGGCTCCAGCAACTGAGGATGATACAGGTGTAGCAGTGCTAGAGGTTTGCGATGCAGTTAAAAGCGTGCTTGCAAATGTCATTAGAGATACAGTCGTGGCAGTTGGAATTAGAGTAAGGGAGGGAACACTAGGTTCCGCAGGGGTGGAGTTACTAATGATCCAGGTCTGTTCAGGCGTAAAAAAAAAAAGGAGGAGAGCAAGGTGTATTGCTAACAAAGCCGTCTGCATTGAACGTCAAGCATTGATTTCCAGGGCCCAGTCCGTTGTCGACGGCATCTCGGGCAATGGGAAACCCAATTCCAGAGGAAGGGTTTGTACTGGAGTTGAAAAAGTACTGTTGATCAGGAGTGGTCTCTCCGTCACTAGCAGCACGCCCTCCTACGGTAATATAGTCAGATCGCAGTCAACAAACATCTATATGTTATTCTACGAACTACAGGCAAAAAGGCCAGGCCGGGTTCGATCATTGATGTTGCTGCGCCTATCGATGCAAGTGAATTGTTGGCTCGAGACGATCAACGTGCGGCTACCATCCTCCGCGTTGTTGTGTCCCCCCTGTGAGCATTCTCTTCATCAGAAGTGGGGTACAATTAAAACAACGATCTCCGTGAACCTTGGTGATTAAATCAAACCTCTGGCCATCAACGGTCCCGTCGCATTTTTTCAGTGCAAGAGGGACAAGATTGAAACGGAAGTCGCCAGCACGGAAATTTGACACATCGAAGCAGATGTCAGGAGAAGATGCGCTTCTAATTTGAACGCCAGTCGCCGCTCGGTTTGCAGTTGCATCGAAGGTGGGACCTAAGTAAACAACGCCTTAGAACACTCATTTTGTTAGATATGGTTAGCCTCATCAGGTCCGTCACTAGGAAGAGGAAGAGTGAAATTTTCAGAGAAGGCGGTGTTGGTGGACGCTGGAGCCGAGGCAGTGATGGTTCGAATTTGAGTCAATGTGACGGCGGCTGGACACTCAGTGGACATGTCACCGGCTTGCACGGACGAGGTTGTAGGCGGAGATGTGATAGAGCTGTTGCTTGATATGATCCAGGTCTGTTGAGGAGTAAATAATGGAGGTGCGCAAGGTGTATTGCTGAGAAATCCATCAGAATTCAGGGTTAAACACTGGTTTCCAGGCCCAACGCCACCGCCGATGGCATCTCTAACCAGCGGAAAGCCTATACCGTGAGTGAAAGGTGAGCTGGCGTTGAAAAAGTACAATTGATCAGCGGTTGTTTCCCCGTCTCCGGAAGCCCGCCCTCCTGCCTGAAGACAGGATTAGTAGTGTGTTCAACAGAATAATGATTATAAAAAATATACCACAAGCAAAGAGTCCTGGTCATTTTTGTTACTACGTCTGTCAACACAGGTAAGTTGCTGACTCGACACAATCAAAGTCTGGCTTCCATCTTTGACGTTATTGTGTGTGCCCTGGTCCACTTGTGAGTCCAAGAATTGTACAAGACAATGTGATCCTTGCCTTGATAATAAGATCAAACTTTTGCCCATCCAGAGTTGCGTCGCACGACTTTAGGGCAATAGGAACGAGGTTAAATCTGAAGTCCTCAGCGCGGAAGTCCGAAACGTCAAAGCAAGTGCTCGGGGACGCGTAACTTCGTATTTGAGCAGAAGTCGCAACCCTCGTCGCACCCACGTCGAATGTTGGTCCTGAATATTTCAAGATATGTTGTCGCATACAAGACGATGTAAAAGATCATACCAGGCCCATCCATTGAAATAGGAAGATTAAAGGGCTCTTCACCAGTGCGATGTAAGATTCCAGGGACAATGGGTGCAGCGACAGACTGCCATGACAGGACAATGAGGGAAAGAGTTGAAGACAGGTACATCAAGGTGAAAAAATTCTTAGGCAAGAAATCAGGATGCTGAATACAAGAATACCCTGAGATTAACAGAGAACTTACGGTCGTAAAAACTTAAGCCTCTTCAAGAGGGAAGTAGAAAGGAAAAACTGTTGTCGACGAGGGTTAAGAGGAGAGAATCGTGAGGAAAGAATAATGAATTTCGTTTTCATTGTCCATCTTCACACACCAAACATCACATAAAAGCTTAACATCTATATAACTTATCATCAATATTTTTTGTCTTGGAGTGGGTGAGCTCCAGAAGCTCAACGAGAGGTGGCGTATATGTATCGAAAGTTCGAAATTCCGAGTCCGATTTCAATCAATTTATTTCCGATCAATATTAAAAAGTGCCGCGATAGCTCGAACATAGGATACCTCGGCCCATCCTCTTTGACCACCTACCATGGCATCTATAGTATCTCCAACTGGATCGTCCTCGAGGAACTTTACTCTTGCTTCAAGAGCCTCCCAACTAGCTCAGATTCAGACTAATATCGTGCTCGCTTCCCTTCAAGAACTCTACCCCCCTCCCGCCCAAGGCGATCATGACTATCATGGTCCTACATTCTCAACTTCATTCATGGCTACTGCTGGTGATAAGAATCAGTCACAGGCGCTTTATCTGCTTGGTGGGAAGGCTCTTTGGACCAAGGAGCTGGAGGTTGTGTTGAAGGAGCGCGAAGTGGACATGATCATCCATTCTCTGAAAGATGTCCCGACGGTGCTGCCGGAAGGCTGTTCGATCGGTGCGATCTTGAAGAGAGAGGATCCGGTTGATAGTCTGGTCGTAAAGAGTGGAAAGCCGTGGAAGAGTCTCGAGGATCTACCCGAGGGAAGTGTGGTCGGGACAAGTAGTGTCCGACGAGTAGCGCAACTCAAAAGGAACTTTCCCGCCCTCAAATTTCTCGATGTCGTGAGTGATCAGCTCTCTGGATTTACCATCTTATCTTACACATTATCGTGAAGCGGGGAAATCTGTCCGTATGATTGATTCTGCTATACTTACAATTTAGCTGACTACAGTCGAACAGAAATACTCGCCTGGCCAAACTCGATGCACCCGATGGGCCATATGCTGCTTTAATCCTTGCCAAAGCCGGTCTCGTACGTCTCGGGATGGGTAACAGGATCACTGCCGATCTCCGACCTCCCACACTTTTCCATGCCGTTTCCCAAGGTGCCCTTGCCGTGGAAATTCGCAATGACGATACCGAGACGCTTGCACTGTGCCGGAAGTTGACCCATTGGGAGACAGAATGGATGTGCTTGGCCGAGCGCGAGTGTCTCCGTGTGCTTGAGGGAGGCTGCAGTGTGCCAATTGGGGTGGCGAGCAAGTTGGACGTGGAGGTTGGAGCACAGAACGCCGGAATCTTGACTCTGACTGGCTGTGTAACGGCATTAGCCGGCGATCTACACGTCGAGCATGTCATACAGGCCAGGGTGACAAACATAGAGGAGGCAGAGAAGCTGGGAGGCATCCTCGCAAGAAAATTGAGCGACCTAGGAGGCAAGAAGATCTTGGACGATATTAACGTGGACAGGGACCGCAGAGTCAAGGAAGCTGCGAAGGCTGATAAGGAAAGTGCTCAGGCGACGACGTAGGATTTTGCAAGCAATGTACAAATGAAATTATATAGATTCGGACAGATGTATCGTACCAGGCCACAATAAATGGTGCTCCAAGAAAATGGTATCCACCCCTTCCAGGCGTGGCGAAGTATGACCTTGCGATGATCTGCATCCCCACGAGCGCCTACATGCCCCTAGATGTAATATGGGGCAGCAAGTGACTCTATGGCGGGGAGACGTGACATTGAAGAACGGTTAAGAAAATTCTTATATTTATATAAAATTTATTGTTTATATTTATTTATATCAGACTGACGATTAGGTTCCGGAGCCGGGACTTTGCCAAGAGACCAGAGGCTGTGGCTCAGCACAACCAGCACAACGCCACTTTTTCCACACCTTCTCGACACTGACTGCACTCTGCCCCGAGCGATTGAGCCATGGCCTCAATCTCTGCGAGACGTCTAGGCAAGGAACTGACCGAGATCCGAACCCAAGGATGCCCAGTTGGTGAGAACACTAGAGTTTCCCCTCTTGTACTTGTTACCGCAGAACGTCTGTGCCGTCACATCTGTAGGACGATACTCAATTATATTCACACGTAGGAATAACCCTTGTCAAGGCCGATGACTTCGAAACTTGGTGGTTTACCATAGAGGTTATGGGAGAGTCGCTCTATCAGGTGAGCCATCTGTATGTGGTCGATGATGAGGGCTTGACGTGGTATTAGGGCGAAAAGTATACCCTACAGTTCCGATTTGATTCGAGCTACCCCATCTCCTCCCCCGCGGTCCAGTTCGTCGTGATAGATGGGCACACGTCGCCTATTCATCCTGTACGTCATATATTTTAATGTTGGTTCAGCGAACTCAATCTGAGATATTGTTAGCATGTATACTCTAACGGTCATGTGCGTACATTATTACTTGGTAATCCATTCGTGCAGTTGAGCAGTAATGTTGCAGATATGTGCTTCTATACTTGGGAACGAGTGGTCACCCGTGCTCAGTGTAATTGCCGTCTGTGTTACGATTCAAAGCATGCTTGCGTCATGCAAGGTATTTGCTTTTTGTTAATTATGAATGCAAGATTCTCTGATCTGAAATATCTACTAACCAGAAAAAGGAACGGTGCGTTTGCTATTTGTTTTAAGCTTTTGCAGCTGCCAAGCCGATGTACATGTCTTTCCACAGCCCAACTGACAACGACCGATATGTACGAAACGCGCCCGACAACCCTAAGAAGGTAAGCGGTATTTTGCTCCCGCACAGACTCAATGATTTCTGATCGTCGGTAGACGCGATTTCACTATGACGGTACGATTCTCTACCAGTATCACATTAGGACCCATTAATTGACGTGTTCCATGCCCCTTTCAGATGACACGTAAGAGGACCTTTGTATTCTCAAGCAAGCTAATGTAACCCATGATTTGAAGGGTGTAATATCTATTCTTTGGTTATTCAATAGTGTGCCATGCCCAACAACCTGTAAATTGCCTTGTACATTAAACACATGACAGTCACGCCCCTCGGACTATTCGTCGCCTGAGTTGGATATAACTGGTTTCGCGTTGAGTTCAAATGTTCAAATCCTAGAGATTTCAAAGAAAGTTATAATAGATGACCGCGAAAACCGCAATGTACCTACTGAGCATAATCCACCGAAAAAAGGGGTATTGACGACCGTCAAGCAGCCTTGCCCGCACAACAACTACGTAAAGGAACTGAGCGTTCCAATGGAAGAGGAGGTTCCACCTCGATAACAGGGATAAGAGAGTTCTCTGTCCGTCCTGTCTGTTCTCTTTGGTTCGGATTCCGGATCTCTTCAGTATGATGATCTTTGCAACAACCATTGCAGGCCTTTCCACATCCGCATGTCCCCTCTGGACAACCACAAACACCTCCACAGCACTCCAGCTTTGGAATGGTCACCAGGCCAAAGGCGACCGCGAGGCCACTGTCGCTACGGGCTACATCGGGATACACCATGACGTTCATTGGGTCCAATTCAACGCCAACGCCCATTTTGCGATTGGTGGGCGGAGCGGGCAGGGCCGCTGCCCGGGCGAAAAAACGGTCGAGAACCGATGAGGCAGAGGAAGAGGATGCACCACTAAAGATAGGTAGTGCTATCCCGCCTGCGCGATCCACGCAAGTACCGCACCCGTCGGCGCAATCCTTGCGCTCTGTGGATGCATGCACTGGACCGCGATGTTCGAGACACCCCGGGCAGGCACATTGGAGACCGCATGTACAACCAGAACCAGCGAGAGACTTGATTGTACTCAGTGGTGGCATTGTATCAAAAACGGGGATATGTGGAGATAGACTGGGAGATGAGAGGGTTTCAATAAAGATCGGAGCCAAATTGAGACCAGGGGTGTGTGATGGTACTTTGGTATGCTTTGGTCGCTTGTGGGATGCGCCATTATTGCTACTGTTAGGACTTGAAGATCGGGAGGATGTTCGTTTTGAGGGTTTCCGTGGGGGTGTGGATTTCAAATTCATCGCAGCCGAACGAAAAAGCCCATCTAAGCCCTTTTCTTGTCCTGGCCGCCCTTGAGAAGTGGTGGATGCAGATAACTGGCAATTGCATTTCCATACGTTCTTGCAATTGCAGGGATTTAATAAAGAGTCGACTTAATAGCCTTTGGTGAGAAACGATCAAGTACTGAGGGTACAATAGTCTTACCTCGCTGTCGTATATCTGCAGGTAGACCAGTATTCCGAGATGTCTCGAAGACGTCCTGTAGACCATTTGGGAGTGCTGGAGTAATTGGAATAAAACGTTTTGCTGATGGTTCAGTAGGTAGATGTTAGCCGGCTATGTCTAAACACTCAAAGGATAACGTACGCTTAGTTCCTAACGCTGATTTGGAAGAAGTTCCTGCCGCTGTATCCTCACGCTCATTGCATGTACATTTTGAGTGGACCCGCTTTGACTGGCGTAATTCACGGCACTTTTCGCATTGAGAAACCGGGCGACCTTTCTTCTTGATCTCGAACAGAGGACGATCGGTATGATGACACGATGAAGAACGGTGTCCCTTGATGCAGGATTCACTGAAGGCAGGAGTCAGTGAGGCAAGCTGTATTTCGAAGTACAAGTTTCGTCTACCAAGCAAATTTCTTGCTATTAACATAGACCTATGAAGCTGGTCAACGTGCCATACAACGCACAAGGTTATATGAATTCACCATTTAGTTGTATAACAAGAGCCCAGAACCAGGAGAGAGGAATTGGTGGTAGAAAGAGGCTGGTGGGATGCGGCTATTGAGGTCAGGACTATATATGTAGTTTGTGAGTGCCTGTTGTCGATTGAACAGGAAAGGTATCACACCATACAATGTTAACGTTGTCTGAATACAGATGTGATCTCCTCAATATCAGCTGCGGCAGAAACATAATTACATAAGCAAGATCATGTGTGCCGTTCAAGCCGTCCGCATTGCGCAATTACTTCCACTGAGCAAGGTTGGTTCCAATGCGGCCGATTGAAAGAAATTATACAGCGCTGTACTTCCAGAAAAGAAAGAAAAATATATACATGATGTTTCATTTATTTCCGTGCCTCTAACCAAAATAATCTTAAGCATCTACAATGGGAAGGAAGCCGTGTTACGATACGAGAGCTAAAAATTCACACAACTGATCAGTTGACAGGGTCACTTGGTAATAAGCGTCATTGACGGCTCGGATCCTTCGCACGTAGTATTGCAGCATCAAGCAAAAAAGAATTTATGTCTAAACTGACATGTACTGTGCCATTCTGGTTACAAGAGAGATCGACGTTAGAATCTCGCCCCGAGATAGTAGCGGCGGATAGCTCACCCAGAATCCTTTTGTGGCTTGCTGGCGAGCTTTTGTTCTAGTTTATTGAACTCGTCTAGAGCGATCTCTTCGTCTTGATCCATTACCTGGAGAGGAAGCCAAGGTCGGCAGCTGGCGTGCAATGAAAGTTTTACGATGCTTACCTGCTCCACGCCCTTGACTTCAGGGATATAATGCATCATCATTCGTTCAATTCCTGACTTGAGCGTGACAGTACTAGAGGAGCACCCTCTGCAGCTTCCTTTCAGTTTTACGCGAACTAGGCCGTCGCCATTCTCGTCAAAACCTCGATATTCAATATCTCCGCCATCTTCCATAATTGCAGGCCGTACGCGCGTCTCTAGGAGCTCCTTTATCATCGCAACAGTTTCGGAATCAGTATCCAATATCCGCGTGTCTTGCGGGCCGGCATTCTCCCTGTCCTCGTCACTGCGGAATAAAGGCTGCCCAGAAGAGAAGTACTCCATGAGGAGAGAGTAAATTTCTGGCTTCATGACTGCCCATGTCACTTCGGAATCTTTCGAGATAGTGACAAAATCAGGACCGTAAAATATTCCGATGACGCCCTCGACCCCCATGAGCCGTATTGCTAGTGGGGAACCTAGTGCTGAGCGAGTGTCAAGGAATTCTGCTGTACCCTCTCCCATGACTGGAACTCCAGGGATAAACTTGAGAGAATCATCGTTGGGTGTCGTTTCTGTCTGAATAAACATAGACCGCGCTACAAGTCAAGTTTGCGCTCAAAAAAGCATTCGTACCATATAAAGCAAGGCTCACTCAAGGGAGGGTTTTCCTTGAAATGTTGACTAGATTGTCGATATCCTTGTGTGGTCGCAGTCGCGAACATTGACGCATGCCGAGCAAGTGCGGGAATCCTGATTGTCCGTGAGGCCATGCTGAGTGCGGTACATGTCTGTATCTTCCGCGAGAGCCTCGCTGCATTTCTCAGCGAAGAAGACGCAATAGATGACATGGCGGTGTTCAGGAAAGTGTTGTGTGTCGTGGATCAGTGGGATGAGTAAAATGCAAATGACATCACGTGGAATACAAATATGGATGAGCGGATCGGAGATCGCGGTCACTGTCATCATCACTCTCAATGTCTTCCACGACAACGGATGAGGTCGTAGGCTTTCTACCACACACTGCCCTAATTCTCATAACCTCATTTCTGCTATGGAGTGCTTGGTCGCTCTCGCGTCGTAGAAAGCTCGCTCTTCGGACGGTGGCGATAGTTGTGCTCGGAGACATTGGTCGCAGCCCACGGATGATGTACCACGCGCAAAGTTTCGCAGAAAATGGTTTTCTAACCTATGTTATTGGGTATAGAGGTATGTTAGCCAGTTTTATGCACTTGAGAAAATTCGCCGCAAATGCGTGTTCAACAGGTTCGAAGCCAATACCATCCCTGGAACGACAGAATAAGGTTCAAATATGTTACCTCTCCGAACCACCCAAATTCTTAGGGGTAGCGCTGCCTTTTATAATTTATGGACCTATCAAGGTCCTTCATCAGATATTATTCATTCTTTACGTGCTTCTTGTACAACTGGCCCAGCCTCCAGAGTTTATCCTTGTGCAAGTAAGCCGTTACATGTCTCATGTCGTGTTTGACACGCTCACGCATTCATACAGAATCCACCCACTATTCCGACTCTTGGGGTAGTGTGGCTTGTCGAAAAGATCACTGGGAGTAGAGTGATTATTGACTGGCACAATTTGGGCTATAGCATCTTGGCAATGAAGCTTGGAAACGAACATCCTTTTGTCAAGTTTGCTGCATGGTGAGCAATAATTTTGATTGGAATGAGCTAGTTACTAGACTTCTGAATATATGAAGGTTTGAAGCAACATTTGGTAGGACGGCCTATGCCCATCTCTTCGTGACTTGTGCCATGCGGGACTTTCTTGTACAGAAGTGGGATCTCCAGTATGCCCTTTACTTCCAGTGATATTGTCCTATGCTGGAATGAGCTTACAGAGGTCGTAAACTGGTCCTCCATGATCGGCCTCCCCATCGCTTCCATCGCTCGTCATCCCAGGAGGTCCACGAGGTATGCCGATTTCCAAAATTATTTTCCTTGTCTGAAAGTCTTTTACGCCAGCTTTTCGTCAGGCTCAAACCTTCTTTGAATCTGCAATCCTCTTTACATGATTTTCTTCCAGAATCATCGGCACCCTACTCCACGCCCTTCACGCACACTTCTCCTGAGCACCACTCAACTCCTGTTCAATCAGCTGCAGGCTCGGCTGCTCGGCGTAACAGTATTGAATACCGTGCAAAGATCGGCACGCCTCATGTTCCACCGGTTTCAGCCGTCGCGCCTCTCTACACAGAAGTGCAATTGCCAACTAAACGGCCGGATAGGCCCGCCCTTCTCGTGTCTAGCACGTCCTGGACGCCTGATGAAGACTTTGGAATTCTATTGGAAGCCATTCAGATGTACGAATTGCGCGCACGAGAATTAGCCAGCCTTCGAGGCCAAGCTGATGAGGGAAAAGTAACAAGTCTACCGAAGCTCCTCGTTGTCATTACTGGAAAAGGTCCGCTTCGAGACAAGTATATGAAGAAGGTGGCCCAGCTACGAAGGGACTGGGAGTGGGTACGGTGTGTCAGCCTTTGGTTAGAAGCAGAGGATTATCCAATACTACTTGGTACTTGCATCCGTGAAGACATCTGTCTATTGCAATTAGCTGATATAATCCTCCACTCCAGGTTCAGCTGATTTGGGTGTAAGTCTGCATTCCAGCTCGTCTGCACTGGATCTTCCGATGAAGATCGTCGATATGTTCGGATGTGGTCTGCCTGTTTGTGCATTAGATTTTGAATGGTAGAGTCATTTTTCGCATCCACATCGCTCGCCTCATTGATCATTTCAGCTTGCATGAACTCGTCAAAGAGGGCGTGAACGGTCGTATATTCCAAACCTCTTCACAGCTAGCAGAACAGTTGGAGGTAAGCGCAACTTGATTAAGGTCTCGACACTAACAGAGCGTAACTCCTATTGTAGTTTCTATTGACCGGCTTTCCTGAAACACCTCATCTAACAGAACTTCGTTCTTCTCTTGCTCGTACTTCCAAGCGCCATTCAACACCTCCGCATACACATACTCCCCGCACTTCTGCAGAATCAAGCGACGAGGAATGGAAGTGGGGAACTTGGGAGGAGAACTGGAACCTTGCAGTCAAACCATTGATTCTGAGTGACTTTGACCATCGATAACGATATTGGATATCATGAACTTTGCCCTACGGCGGGCTTCCATTGGATACAGTTCCTTGTACAAGAGGCATTTACGCAGTTCTGCTGAGATCTGAACCACAAATGAATAGTAAAACATACATTAGGCGTTTGCTGTCGCGGAGAATGTCATCGTTTCAATCCTGCCACGGCCTTTGCACTCCTTTTGCAGTATTTCGTTGATGATACGGAATTGACCTGGGTCAATTAGCATAATCTGAGGGGTAGGTATTTTGAGCAGATACAAGATAGGACATTACGATATGACGCACAACTTCCCATTCTTCCTGTCCGGTCTCGTCGTCTTCGACCTTTTCTGCACCTTCGATTATCTTCTCGCGAAGACGTTTGCTGTCTGTCGTCGGCATCGTCACACGAACACGCATTCTAGCTCGTTGTATCGGCAGGTTAGAATCGGACTGTAGTTGCTTGATGCATTCAGACACCTAGGGAATGAAGTTTAAGAAGATTTAGCGATTTTGCAGCACGATCTTCTTACCTGACTTTTAGCAGTCTTGTTTTGCTTCACACTGAAACCAGCTTCGGCCATGGCTTTTTCAATCATACCAACAGGGTATGGTCGCTGTGTCGCAGGCTCCACGCACTTCTCTGCTACAAGTGTCGCAATCTCCTTTCGTAGAGCAGTTAGATCGTGATCTCTCTCTTTCTCCCCGACCTGGACCTCTCCTTTCTTCAAAATCTATAAATTTGTTGGCACACACACCAGTTTTGGTCCGTCATATTCCTCGAGACGTACCTCCTTAACAGCAGCTGCAACTTCTGCGGTACCAAATGCTTTTTGGAGATCTCCATTCTTCGCGACCTCTCCTTTCGAGACATTAACGAATACGTTGCTAATCTGCAGCACGTCATCGAGATTTGTTTCACTTGTAGGTGAGATTAGTCTGGAGAAATATATTCATTAGACTACACCTTACACTCCTGTTCTCCATTCTTGGACCTTATTCTTATAGCAAGCAATCTATGTTAAATCGATTGTGAGCAGTCTGAAGTTTTCTAAAGTATGATACGCACCTCGAAACGTTTTCCACCTTTCTTTAATCGCACGATGGAGACATTGGTAAGTCTAAAATTTCGGTTCAGGATATCGAATTTAACAATGTGACGATGGTTTTACTTGATTTGATTCGAGGGTTGCTGTATCTGAGGCATGGTGGAAGGGGGAAAGTGGAAGTTGTCAGAAATTAATCAAAATCTAATCTAAGTAGGATAGAGTCATCTAGGTCATCTAACACCGCGCCGAGTTCCGTTGTCAGCATCCGTGCGAATATCAAGACCTCCCTGTTTCATAGTCGTCTACTCGTCTACTACTCACCGCGTTGGATCGTAGTAATCTACGCAGAACACTACAATATGAAGGGCATCGGGAAGGCTCTGAAACGGTGAGAGCCACGAGATTTCTGATTGGGGTATGTGTTGATCAAGCCTTCTTCAGCACGCCGTTTGCGGTAACGAGCAGGATTGGCCTGTCCAAAAGTATGCCTTCGATTACTTTCATGAAGATGACGCAAAGATGCTAATTACAAGCCTCGTGTGCCTGTTCGCGATTTAGAGTCCAACGATCCCGAATTCGATGAGTACCATCGTGTCTTCAGCAGCCTGGAGACAGGTGCCGATAAGTTGCAGAAAGACGTGAAGGCATTTACGGATGCAGTCAAATGTGCGTGTATCATCCATTTCCTTGTGCTTGATCTCATATTTCCGCCTTGTCCCTCTCTTATGACATACGATCCTGACGCGATGCACGTATTCAGCGCTCTTCACAACTGGAGCAGGTTACGGAACTCACATGGCTGCCCTGTTCACACCTATGGGTGGCGAATATGATCTGCTCGGAAAACATCCTGATGCTGAGCATACCGTGCGCAGCGTTTCGAAATATGAGGCCGCAATGGAGGAGTTGAAATCCATGGTCGGCCCAGAGCTTGACTTGATCGAGAGCAGAATCCAGGCACCTTTGAAAGAGCTCTCAGGTACGCTGAAACTCATTCGAAAGACGATAACGAAGAGAGATCATAAGGTAGGCAACGGTGCCATCCATGACTCGCGGATGATTACAACTCAGTCCTCCGCAGCTCGTTGACTATGACCGCTTCAACAACTCGCTCACAAAACTGAGAGACAAGAAGGAGAAATCTCTTAGCGACGAAAAGAATCTGTTCAAGGTGCATTGAATGTCATCTAATTCAAGCTTTATCTAATGTGATGTTTTAGTTGGAGCAAGATTTCGAGCAGGCAACCAATGAATACGAATATATCAATAATGCTCTAAAAACAGATCTTCCACGATTCATGCTACTATCGACTCAGTTCATAGATCCGCTATTCGACTCCTTCTTCTACATGACGTACGTGCTAATTGACCTCCTATCATTTGTCAACCAATGTTCATTAGGCTGAACATTTACTACCTTATCCTCGAGAAGATGAACTCCTTCGCGGATGACGCTAAATACGACATTACCAATGTCCCCGGCGCACAGATACAGCAAGATTATGAGGGCAAACGAACAGACGCTTGGGAAGTGATAGAAAGTCTCAGCATCATTAAACGGATTGTGTCCGTTTGTACGTGACATTATTCTCTTCCCATCTTGCAAACAATTGACTTTATTTCCAGCCAGACTCGTTCAAGCAACTCGCAGTCAGAACAGCTTAGGCGCTGGAGCTTCCGCTAGTCGAACTCCTTCAACGGGTTCTGTCTCACCACGTGTCCCGCCTCCTTCCTCGACCCCTTCATTCAAAAAGGCACCCCCTCCGCCTCCGGGTTCCTCAACATCCCATCCACCTCCACCTCCGTACTCCCCGGCCTCAAGCGGAAGCGGGGCATCCTCTATCGCCGCCACGAAAAGAGCGCCACCCCCACCCCCACCCCTGAAGCCCAAACCCAAGCCTGTCCCGCAGGTCCAATATGTCGTCGCTCTATACGACTTCGCCGCCCAGGTCGGATCTCTTTATGGCCGTTCATTTTGGTCCCTTACCCTTGATAACAGGCTGACGGGGATCTCTCGTTCAACACTGGCGATCGGATAGAGATAGTCGAGCGGACTGCAAATACAGAAGACTGGTGGACTGGACGATTGAACGGCGAACAGGGTGTGTTCCCAGGTGCGACACACACCTTTCTTTCTTTTAAAATATATTTTTCTGACCCGGATTCAGGCAATTACGTTCAGGATGCTTGAATACGGCTGTAGTCAACACACTTAACACCGCCTCTTCTGGAATGATATCTATTATTTTTAACTTTGTAAAGGGTAATGAATACTCGCAGAGAGTAGCCGAGCGGCGAGTCCAGAAGGATGGCAAATTCAATCAAGGTAAGTACCGGATGTTGCTCTGGAACTGGTTTCTAGTAGTCGTCGGAGTCATCATTATCGTCCTGAGTCTCGTCTTCGCTACTATCTTCACGATCCATATCTTTGTCGTCGCCTTTAAAAGCTTCAACCCCACAGGCCTCCCTCAACTTCCTGCCAAACCACCGCTCTTGACCATCAAAAGCCACAAACACCATATCGCCATTCCCGATCCTTCCTTCATTCTCTCCTTTCCTCGCCACAGTCACTGAAACCCCAACACTGACCAACAGAAGCTCCATTGTAGAAAGCATGCTCACTTTATCTCCTAAGTATCCCAATCCTGATCCGCCAGAACGCCTATTGCGACTATCCCCAAAGACATGAAGCGAGGCAACCTTCATCGGCATCGTTGCAAGATCCGCTTGAATCCATTTATCTTTGGTTTTCCTCGTTCCTGTGGGACACTGCGATCAAGCTCCCCCTTGACTTGTTCATGTACGCGATAGTAGATATTGCAACTGAATCCGACCCAGTTCTAGCTTTGATGATATACGACTGCTGCTGGATTTATTGGCGAATATATCCTAGAAAGCGCATTGGCTTCGGTTTGCCACCATCATCTCGTGTACCTCATCTCACTAGGTAGACACGTAAATAGGGTGTTTCGCCTCGCCTCTACTATGTCCACTGCGCCCGGTCACCGTGTTACAGGCAGTTCCAACGGCAGTGTGAACTACGGTGTAAGTAAGTCTAGTCGTCACTTTTTCTGTGCTTGATTTGATTATTCTGTCAAGAAATACAAATTTGATGTTTATTACAACTTTTTCCTGCTTCTTGGGATCCGAGAATTTGAATTACGTTGGGAACAAAGGAGGAAAATGGCAAGGAAGGTGAGTGACCATCAACTATATGCGTATCACAAGCTGACTATATGCATTGATTCTACTCTGTTAAGAAGCTTAACAGTCCACTCTGCGCTTCCAGGACCAAAGGTGATAGCACTCATGGAGGATTGCGGCCCACGAGTTTCGAACGAGGGGTATCCTTTGCCTCTCTTACAATATTCTATGGTCAGTAAGAGGCAATGTAGTTTGTCCCCTCCCCTCTCTCACACACCACATGCCCTTCCTGACCACGTTCTTATTGAAATAGTACTTTCACCCGTACCGAACTCTGTCGTTTCGGATATGTCTGATCGTCTTGACAGAAGCAGAGAGAGGGTTCATTGAATCACATTTTGGTGTCGTTTTCATTCTCATTCTATTTCTGATTTTCTTTTTCATGGCCTTTACTTGGCCCGTTGTCGAATTTAGACAGAAAAATCGCTTCTGAATGACCAATGAACTTTCTGGGACTTTGGGACCTAAAAAAACGCATGCCTTGTGATTAGAAGTGCTTGGATTTTGGATTGACAGCTTCCGTCTTGCTTTAGGTTCCGTCAATTGAACCGCCATGGCTTTTGGCGACTGATTCCCTCTTCTTTTCACCTTATCGCTCTTTTCTTTCAAGATGGGGAGCGTTATTGGTCCCCCGTCAATGCGCTAGCCTCGATCAATGACAAGGTGCTTAGGAATAACCTGGCTATTTGATGATTTTGTTTACTTCGTTCTTAGGACGCCTCGAGCGATGAGGCAATTGAACAAATGGTGATTACAGGGGTAGCAATAAGGAGCAGTTGCGGTAAATTAATTGTACTATTGCAGTGCGATGATAATCCTGCGTCCATTCCGATCATTGGCAAAGATATGTACGACATTTTCGCAAAGTTAGACCAAGACGGCCCAGACCGTCAAGAAGCAGTACGCATATTTTTCAACTCAGGACATGTTGGTTGTGAAACATTTACTTTCAGGCTACCTTCACGCCCGAACGCAAAGGTGATGCGATCTCTGACCAGCCTTGCAGCCACAGAACACGCACGCACGCAAACCATGAGAAACCGACGTCTGTGTCAGGAATGTCATCCTATGATTCATTTGTAACAACCTCTTGCAGGTAGCCGAGCAGTTCTCTCAACTTGAATCCACCATTACGGATATTCTTTCAAGCTCTGTTGCTACCCACCCTGCCGCGACGCAGCAGGGCTTGTATATAGACAGAGATGCTCAAATGCGACAAGATTAGAGGTTCCTTCGTCCTTCGAATCGTCCAAACATACGGCGACCGATGTATTCCAGCAGGTTGAAAAGGATGTCGAGGACCATCGTGTCCCAGAAACGCGTTTATCCACTCCATGTAACAACATATGTTGACGCGACGGATGTGTGTTTCCCTTTGTAACACTTGCGTCAACTTTTTAACAAATACTGTAGCTCCCCTGATGAATCGCTTTTCCGTGATATCCAAGTCCGAACGATCAACAGTCCAAAAACCTCAGACGGTCGCGAGTCTGAAAGGATAACCCCGCTTACCAAACGTGTGTTTATCTGCGCAATACTGATGGAATGCGCTCTCATAACTCACCTTAGCCGTGTTCCATGTCTTACAGGAGACCACCCATACCCCACAGGGCGGTTTGACGTCAGACAATGGTTAGTAAGACTCTTTACCCCTAGGAAGACCACAATGTCTAACACCGATGACACCTGCTCTAGGGAAGGAATTTCCCGCAGTAAAACAACCTTCTCTTTCACCCGATACGAAACCACCGCTGATATGACACCCTCTACAACAGACCAGCCGCAATCATCAATTACATCGCAGTATATCACTGCCGATGCCGCTCACGGGCATCTCACCGACAAAAAAGGCTCTTTTGAGGATATCCTCGCCAACGGGGGCTACGTTGGAATATATTCGCTCCATTGTGCAATTATACAAGATGCAGAACAAGAAATTTACATTATTCTTGATTCTAACATTTAAGACTCTCTACGAATTGCCTTGGAATAAGTAGCAGCCCCCTTTACCGGGTTTGTCATTACGTCAGATGACGTTCTCGATGCTGCTCAAGAACAGACTCCTGTATTCGATTCCGATGACGAAGGCCCCAAGGATGGCATCAGTGGGTGCAGCAAACAGGACAAGGTTGATGCCAGTGCCACTACTAGCAATGGACGAGAAGGACGAGACGGCAGAGGAGAAAGTGGAGGCAGTGGAGGAGAGGGCAGAGGCAGTGGAGGCAGTGGAAATGGAGGCGGCAGAGGAGGAGGTGGAGGCGGCAGAGGAGGCGGCAGAGGAGAAGGTGGAGGCAGTGGAGAAGGCAGAGGAGAAGGCGGAGACAGAGGAGAAGAAAGTAGAGGAGAAGACAGAGGCGGAGGTGGTGGTGGAGGCAGTGGAGACGGAGGTGGTGGAGGTGACAGCGGCAGCGACGGTGGGCGCAGAGGATGAGCCAATGAAAACAAAAAAGAGGCAACTGGCAAACCTCAAAGCGCACACATTCCTTTATCCTCTCGTCTCATTACCAAAGACAGAAAACAAGAATATGTCATTAAATGCCGTGTCGAGGCAGTGGTGAGGATTTCTCAAAATTGAAATTCTGTTCTTGGAGCGCAAGGACACTGACACATCATATGCCAGGTATAATCCGACAAAGATGTCTGGCATGCACACTGGCCATTGCTAGTAGTCAGTGTGAAAGAACTGCATGCAGTAGCATTGCAGTCCTCTGACTCTAGTACCCTTAAGTTGATCGGTGCCAAATCCACGTCGATGCCTCCGATCCACGCGGTGTCTGCGTATTAAAATGGGACCCTCACGTTCAGGACGCTGAAGAGCGTGTCGTAACCAAAGACGAACCAGCATCCCTCGATTTGTCTCCCACAGTCGGCGTCCGTTGTCAAGGAAACGTTGGGTCGACCAAGGGCAAGGAGAAAGCCCAATTTCCTTGGTCAATCAATTCATATAACACGGGAGAGAATAGAAAGGATGGGATTTTGTGGACGTATGCCCACAGTCCGCACAGGGATTTTTCTCCAGCCCCGTCGGTGCACTTCCAACCATCGCCATATGTCTTGTTTGGCTTAAGCAAGCGGCCCCTCACATGGCTCAAAATCTAAATCGCTGTCTTCTGGTCCTACCGAGAGAAACGATTGCAGTCGCAATTATGGGGAAATCTGAAGAAGGGGTTACATACGGGCAAAGGACTGCCAGCACATCTCAATATCATCCATAAAGTTACAATAGATGTAGAGATGCCCGAAGGGACCATAGTGGTCTTAGATTAAAACGTTACGAACGAAATTCCAACAACACTACCGCGCTCAAGGGAGCATGTATTCGATAGGCACAGACTGCAGGGCTTATTTGAGAACGAAGGCGACGACCCACAGGCCTCCAATATCGAGATAGTTGTTCAACAAGCAGTTGAAGGGCGTGTTCAAGGGCTGACACCCAACGAACGCTCAGGTGAGTTCACGCAATAAGGGTGACGAACCATTTTTCATGGAATGTGTTCAGGTCTATCGTTAATTTCCCCTACCCCTTCCCCTTCACATCGAGTAATAACAGATTCCTGAGCTGGGGGCGCAATCTCAGAGTAACTTGGGTGTCTAGTACTAGTACCTTCTTCCTACATCATGTTCTGAGCTATCCGGTCGTTCTCATCACAAATTCAAATTATTACGCTGCGGGTGCCCGATTATGAGGAATAACGCGAACTTGAAATGAAACTTGAATGGAGGAAAGTGTGCGCGAATCGAAAAATGCTTGCATGAAGATGCAGGGTAGGTTGCGGGTGAAATAGCGATGGGCAATGAAATCATAAATCTAATGGTAAACTCGACTTGAAAACAAGCTAAATCGACCACTAATGAATGAATTGACTGAAAAAATGCGGCTAGACGCACCACTGCCAAAGGTCGCCATGCTAGGCGGTTGATAGCAGGATTTTTCAAGAGGCGCTCTGCTAGGCCAGTATATTTGCCTTTCGCCAGTCTGATAGGTTCCGTTTGCCCAGTCCCATAAGTTATCCCAAGATTTAAAGCCGCAAAATCGCCTCGGCAGTGCTCAAAAAACTTTGGCTCAAAGGCAGTCCTCTCACCTCCCATTAGAAATGGCCTCGTATGCGTCATCAGCAACTGCGAGTAGCCCGAATTGTCTTTTGGCCGGCCAGCAAGCAGCACAATGACACGATCGATCTTGTCTGTAATGGGTATAGGCTAATTCTCAAATTAGGATGGGCAAACTACGGCACCAAACTTCGGTAATCTGTCCCAGTATAAAAGAAATGTCAAATTCTCTCGAAAAAAATCGCCTTATGAGAAGAAAGTACCGTATAATCGTCGTCTTCGATTTCAAGGAGAAGAGGCACAACACAGTCGTGTACCATATCCACTTGGCTATCATCCAGTCCCGCTTTTACCAGAACACTGTCGACACCTTCCTCGATCATACGATACTCAAAAGGCAGGTCAAATTGGCGGTCCTTCTTTCGCTGGGATAGATATGCGGCCCAGTGTTCGGAGCTCAGAGGATTGACCAGATGAAAACTAGCCTCTGCAATGTCGCGTGGATCCACTGACTTCGTATCCTTCTCCGTGAGCCGAAACCAGGCGGGTTCGTCGACGTCACTGTGTTTCCGAAAATTGGCCTGAAGCTGATGGAGGAACAGCAGGCGGGTTGCTCATGACTTGCTATCAATGCAGAAACTCAGGTTGAACTTGCGCAGGATGGATGTGGTAAGCAAATGGTGGCTTCGACGACGCCAGTAAGAGATGACATCGTACGCAAAAGCTCCTTTCAGTTTGCTAAGGGCCATGAAACCCACTCCATAGTATTTCCATTTGCTGTCATAGCTTAATTCTACAACGAAAGTGGCTGGCTGATCTCGAATCTATTTGAATATTTAAAGCTCCTGGCCATGAATTTACGGAGGCAAAGTGAGGGTATGCGACAAACAAATCTGGAGGATGCTAGGGGATTACACTACGACGGGGAAAGCGATACAGCTCAAGAAGAAAAAACTTAGTAACAGGTCTTAGAGGCGGCTGAGGAAACGGCGGCGATTCTTAGAACTGTTAGAGCTCTTGCTTGACTTGGCAGTGGCTGTAGCCTTCGCGGACGACGTTTTAGCAGTAGCCGCTGCTGCTGATGTGGCCGAAGCTGCGACAGTTGTGGAAGCAACGGCAGCAACAGACGCGGCACCAGTGGCAGTAGCAGCACCGGCGTCACCAGAGGTGAACTGAAAAACACATTAGAAAGGCACCATGAACAGAGGGGAAGACGAGGCCTACGTAGATGCAGTCATCAAGAGAACCATGCTGGGCAACGGGAACAATGGCAGGCTGATGGTTGGCGCAAGTGTTGATAGAGCAAAGCCTATATGCGCCAGCGGGAAGGCCAGCGGTGACATCAGCAGTAAGAATACCGCCAACAGCAGCTGAATTCAGGCCCTGCAGATCACAGTAAGGAATTATCTAGTCAAAGAAAAAAGAAGTCAACGTACCTTGAAGAAAGCGAAGGTGCGAGGATCTGTTGGAGTGGTCTGGTCAATGGCAGTGAGTGCTTCTACCACGACGTGAGAATGTCCGACGATAAGGCCTTGAGCATTCAATTGCTGGGGAGCGGCGAAGTAGTTCTCGTCTGCGTTGACAAAGTTACCAGTGTCGAGATTGTTGATAGCCATGCTGATCGTGAAATTTGTGTTTGCGGCGACAGTTCCACCGTTCGTGGGGAAAGTGAACTTGGCCGAGGGCATGTTGTCAACAGACGGAATGGTACCGATGGGAGCAGGGTTGCACGAGCCAGTGGTGATCTGCTGACCGTTCGTTATGGGGAAGTTCGGTACGGTAAGGCAGAAATTGATGAAATTGTTCGTCGATGTAAGGGAATTGACTTGACCTGGATGGTGGTTTGCAAAATTGAATACCCTGGTTAGGAGAATGAACACTAAAACGAACCAGCTGCGGGAACATCCTGTCCATTGTTAGCAAAACCTGGTGCAATCACTCGAGGGTCCAGTGCTGAAGAAACGTTAATATAGTGTTATTTCCAAAGCAGCCTGATCAGATTTACTGAGTGAGGTTTGTGGGTCACCGGTGTCAGTCGCGGTGTTGTTCGCGACAGCAGAACTAGCAGCGGTACTGGTGGCTGCGGCAGCACTTGAAGAAACAATAACACTGGCACTGGTAGTAACGCTGGCGCTGGCGCTAGTGCTATTATTGCTCTTCTGGCCCTTGTTTTTACCCCCGTTATTATTATTGCCGTGCTTCTTGTTGAATTGTTCTTGACGGAGAGCCAGGCGCGGAGTGACAGCAGCGGCCGCCTGGGAGACCAGAGGAAGGAGAACAAGGAAAGTTGCGACGGAAAACTTCATGGCGTTGGAAAGATTGAAAAGACTTCACGGAAGTGTATAGAAAGAACGTGTGAGGGGCAAGAACTGCAAGCTGACGCACGTCTACGTCCTTGTTTTAATCGTGGTCTACATTGGAGGTATATGAGACTTACAAAGAAACGAGATAGCCAGGCAGCGCTGCTGCAAAAGAATGGAATAGAGAAGAAAACGGGGAGAATGAGAACGAAGAAAGAACGGGGTCCATCATCGTTCTGTCGCTTTATATGATCAAAGGAATGATGCCACAAAGAGGCACAAATGTGGGCAGGCAGTTGCTAGGAAACATGGACAGACATTGATTCCGCGAGCAACCAGTTAAAATAGCTCACTTGTTGTTGTGTGTCAAACCCCTCCAGATTTTTTGTTGGTTGCAATCCTTGTTCGTTCAATCGAAAGCGGCTTTGATATCTGCAGCCATGTCAAAAGTAGCCAATACAAGACTATGTCGAGAAGGACACTGGAATGCGTTCTGTCAAGATATCAAACAAATTGAATATCGAACCAGGTCGTCTTTTCAGCGTAGTATTTATGTGTCGCACAAGGTCGCACACCAACACAGGATGAGAGAATCAACCAAAATAGATTGGATCTTATAGTATTATTACATCGATCACAGCGTACTTGCGTTGCGGTTCGACACTGGAAAACAGGGCCCGAGCCGGGGACCATCAAGCTTCTATATATTGCAATGCTTATTTTTCGGTCGGGGACACATGTAGCCTTCACGGTGACCAGACGCCAGGACAATTTCGCAAGCCAAATGTGGTTCGCGGTCAACCAATGGCCGTCAAATGTTCGGCGTCGACGGTGACTGGGATCAGCGCTCAGGCGCTCAGGCCTCGGCGCCCAATGATAGATCCTTCCTGAGGAAAGCCAACCGCAACCAGCGCAACGCCTACAACAACCCATCTGTCACTTGCATAGATGCAAAGATGCAAAGGGTGAAGGAGAGAGATATCCCAGTTGACCGGAGATAAGATTAGATTCACTTAGTTCAAGATTCGAAAAGTTGGTTTAAAATTAAGGAGCTCGTTGGTATGTATTCTATAGTAACAAGTAGACCGAGTCAGAGTAAACAGCAATGTACAATGTACAGAGGTGACCTCAATAGCCAATGGTTGCATCTGATGACACGCGCATGCGTATAATTAAGGTCTCCCCACAAACAATCCGAGTGACCATCACTATTTCACTCTTCCTCCTTTCGCCTTCTCTACGGCACACATGAATGAAGCTAGAGTGTCGACCTCTTCCCTTCCGCTGATGGATGGCATTTCTTTGAAATGTTTTTCCACAATTCCAGCCAAGACCACGTGGAGCTCTTCGATATCTGCTAGTATTGGTGTACGACTACGAGTCTCTTCCAATAATCGCGAGCTTCTTCTCCGGGTCTGCTCTTTTGGATCACGTCGTGGCCTGTTTGCAGGAGTAGTGAGCGGTGGGCTAGGCTCGTGGGGTGATTGTCGAAGAGAAGTTTCGAGGGTTGAGGGGGGCGCAGGATCTTCCGCCGTCATGGGCGATGGGTAAACGTGTGGCACAATGTCGTACTGCATTAGGTATTTGTAGAGCACCGGTGTTGGCATTTTCACAAATTCCACCTGTTCGAGGAGTGTATGAGCATCGGATAATTAGGCGCCTTGGCTAGTGTATGGCGAGTAGTTGAGTTAACGCACCAGCGATGCTTTTGGCTCCGTGTCACCCTCTCTCCTAACATTAACAGTAGACGTTGTGTTAATCGGCTCTACTCTCTTCCTTTTGCCTCTTGGTTCTCCCTCTGCCTTATCCGCCGCGTGTCTCTTAATCCCCGTCGCACTACCCGAGGCTGCGGGTGGGCCAAAATACGACGCGTCGTCGTTGGGTTTTCTGCGTGCTTGTGGGCGCGACCGTGAGCCAGAAGTAGCAATTTGAGGGGCAGAGACGGACATGAGGTGGCAGTTGTGATGAAGTTGAGGAATACTTGTCAAGGCGGCGGCACGGTAGACGTTCGGCTATTTTCCGGCAACCTACCGTAGTCTCAAACCGCCGATAATTTTGATAATTATCAGATTCCTATAAGTTACTCCGTACCACCTCATCGCTGCACAGCTAGAGTTCGCTGTTCGAAATATTCATATCTCTCTGAAGCGTGTGTACGAGTTTCAGTTGTGAATTTTTTACAAGACTGATTGATAACAACAATTTCAGGACCATTTATAAATTATTAGCCCACCTTGCATCGAGTCATTTCCTAACTCTTTATCTTTCGACCATCACCTCCTCCAAAAATGTCTACTTACGGGAAACTCTTTCGTGTTACTACATACGGCGAGAGCCACTGCGCATCTGTCGGCGCGATCATCGACGGATGTCCACCGGTACACTTTCATGCTTCTTGGGCATTGAATTTCCATTTACACGTAGTCACTCTTAGGGCATGGAATTGACTGCTGCAGACATCCAGGTGCAATTAAGTCGCAGAAGGCCAGGACAGAGCAACCTTACCACCCCTGTTCGTAATTTCTGGCTGTTTCCAAAACTTTGAAACCTGATCCCATTCCAGAGAGACGAGAAAGATCTTGTGCATTTGCAGTCGGGAACAGAGCGTGGGGTGACACTGGGTACACCTATCGGTCTATTTGTCAAGAACGAGGATCAGCGTCCTCACGATTACTCCGAGACTGATCTTTATCCTCGGCCGAGTCATGCTGATTACACCTACTTGGAAAAGTACGGTATCAAGGCCAGCAGTGGAGGAGGACGTAGCAGCGCGCGCGAAACCATCGGTATGATATCCTTTTCCGATAAGACTTTTCCAACTCACTTTTATCGCTAGGTCGCGTTGCTGCTGGCGCAATCGCGGAGAAATACCTCAAGCTTGCCTACGGAATTGAAATTGTTGCATTTGTTTCGTCCGTTGGAAAGATTCATCTTCCGTCGCTCGTTCCTTCAGGAAACGAAGATGATGATGAAGCGCAAGAAGCGCTTTCTGAAGAGTTCCGTCATCTCCTGAAGACGGTCACGCGAGAAGAGGTCGACAAGTACACTACCAGGTGCCCTCACCTCGCAACCTCCGAGCGTATGACACAGGTTGTGACCCATCTTGCTGTCTCCCCAGTTACAATTACTGAAGTTTCCTAAAGCGAATCATCCGTGCCAAAGATGCAATGGATTCGATCGGCGGAACCGTTACTTGTGTGATCCGCAATGTGCCCTCTGGTCTTGGGGAGCCCGTTTTCGACAAATTTGAAGCCTCTCTTGGACACGCGATGCTCTCCATTCCGGCCACTAAGGCCTTTGAGATCGGATCTGGATTCAAAGGAACTGAGGTTCCGGGCAGCAAGCACAACGATCCCTTTGTGCGTCGTGCTGATGGAAAACTTGGCACAACCACCAACTGGAGTGGAGGCGTCCAAGGTGGAATCACAAACGGGGAAGATATTTACTTCCGGTAAGGGCCTCATGCACACATATATTCACCGACACTAATCGGGAGGCTTGGTTATCAGTATTGGCTTCAAGTCCCCAGCAACCATTAGTCAAGGCCAGCAGACAGCGCAGTATGATGGGACCCCGGGTCAGTTGGCGGCGAAAGGTCGTCATGACCCCTGCGTTGTACCTCGGGCTGTTCCCATCGTAGAAGCGATGGCCGCCATCGTGGTCATGGACCAACTACTCATCCAAAACTCAAGGGTAACTGCCGCAAGTCTTCTTCCTGAAATCACGACGCTCCCGCCTTCGATGAAGCAACCCAAGAATACTGCGTGATCATGACGGGAAAATAGAAAGATCATACTGCTACCGCAGATAGATACATTTACGATGTCACACCAAAGAGAGCCCTTCGAAACAGTCGTGATTGGTACAGTGCATTTCCTATTGCTAAGAGCTGAAAAAAGAAAAAGGCTGTCGGAAGCAACGGTTCGAAAGGTCATAAATCTGAATGGGCGCTCCTTTTGGGTTATTCAACGTCTGAATCGTCTAAACAGCGACAGCAAACGAGGGGTGCAAGCTGCCATCGCCACCACTAAAACAGGCAATGAATGAGTCGAAAATTTATTCAGAATATTACTGCACATACATGGCGATTGAGTAGCCTCCAAGGCATCGTTCCGAAAGCGTCATCAATCTCTCGTGCATGCGAAAGTCGTACATCTTCGTCTGTATCAGAGTCAAATAAGTCATCTATCCGATGACCATCTGCGTTAAAAATGGGAGACTGAATACGAGGTCGAAGTAGCGGCGTTCGCTCGCTAAGCGGCGGAACATCTCTTTGTCTTTTTGTCCGACGTTTTGGGGAATCTCTCCGACGTGCCTGGCGCGATAACAGAGCTACGCGCCGACCAAGAGGACCCCAGCCAGGTTTGTCCGCTTCATCATCGGTGCGTGAGCGTAAAGGAGCAGAGATGGAAGAAGATGGAGAGCTAGAGAGGGAAGAAGTAGGAGTGCACACAGTCAAGGTCCTCCGGTGAGTTCGGTCGAGTTGGGGTATAGGGGTATTTTGGTGGCGATGTCGATTGATACCCGATGTTATGCGGACTCGTGGGCGGAAATGGACGTGGTTGGTACGCGGGGAAGCTTCAATATCGGTGCTTTCTACTGCGGAAGGAAACAGGGTCTGAATGGAAGTTTCGAGCCCATGTGCGGTGCTTGGGGTGCTGACAACAGTATGCGATGACGATGATCCGTTGGTATCAAACTGAATGGTTCTGTGGGTCATAGATAAGATGCAGTCGTGTGAACGCGTGAGCAAGGCGTTATGCTGCTTGATATTTTCCCGAGTCAAAGAGCTTCCTCTGCTGGAATCACTGTCATACGGTCGAGTGCGTTGCAAAAACGAGGGTGCTGTACTCGGCTCGGCTGATTTTTATTGGAATCGAGTTAGAAATGTCGGAAAATGGCCATGGCAGCATACGGTCAAAAACTAACAGGAGTTGACGTGTCTGGTAGCTGTAATAGTCGCATAATCCATAGCAATGTAAATCCACCAGGGTCATAAAGGTAGCCCCGGCCTACAAAGACTTGGGACGGAGCGTGGGCGAGATGAGGGGGCAAGGTGGAGCTAATTGAGAATAGCATTCCAGGAGTCTATTAAGTACTGCTTCCGTCATTTCTGACGCCTCGACATTCTGCGTGGGAACCTTCATCGGCATCGCCCATCCCTTATCCTTTATCCCTCCGCCAAGATGTCTCTAATCGCACTCTCAACGACTTCTGTGTCAAAATGGGTCGTGTGCCCACTTGCGATCTCCACACATTTCACACCTAAGCCCTGTACGCATGATCAATGGCAGCAGAGAGCTATCAAAAGGCAAAAAGCCATACCGTAACACGTTTAACGTCCACCTGCACACTACCACCCTTTATATAGACCAGATGCGTTACAAATGCAGATATAGGGTAGGTGGTGTTGGCGTTACCGAGACCAAATGGCTGGGTCTGGTACGTCGAATTGAGTGTCCGAGCCATGGCCCTGGAAGTTGGAAGCTTTAGTGACGCAATGACTCTAAATCTTGTTTTGTAACACCTACTGAATGTAGTCTACCGCGGTGTAGCCATCTGTTTCTCTGTCATTTGTCGAGTTCACTAGGATATATGTCAGATCGAAGAGAAGGATTGGTGTGAATCCGACATACGAAGTAAAATTTTTGCACGTAAAGACGACGATCGAGCAATCCCAGCGGCCATACCTCGGAGAGCCAAGCATGGAATGATACTGTCGATATTCAGTAATGATTCACCTGACCGCGAAGCGTCTTACCTTGTCCATAATGAGCCACAAGAATAGACCAACACCTCCTTTATTGAGAGCGCCGATAAATAGTCTTGATTCGGAGACGGATGGATCTCTATTCCGTAGGCATTGATATAGAACAGTCCTTAAAAATACGTGTCATTAACGTACATTGTTCATTGTCAGAAATGCAAGACGTACGAGATATTCGAGATCCTAAAGGCTCATACTCTGCCTTGGATGTAGATTCAAACATCATGTTCTGCCGTTGAGATATGAACTCCCCCATCCCATCGACAGGAGACATAGCATCCGCATCTGAGAAGGTGATGTCTACAGACGCTGGTATTAGTGGTACAGGGTGTGAAATTTCACATTGTCCCACAAGTCTCCTTCCGTCTTCCTGAGGTAGAATCAGTAGAAGGGAAGATAACGAAAGATCAGATAAACCCCTCACGAGTTCAGCAGCAATGGTGACTGTGTGATTGGTCACTATCACCGGAAGTATATCCGCCTGTGCACGTTCGTTCTATAAGCTCATGCGAAGCTCAAGTTGTGGGGCCACAATGAACCTGACTGTTGGTAATAGAGGCAAACAGAAATATAGCAGATGGGAGAGACCGGAAGAATCCTTGTGCAGCTGCCAGGAAGTAGTTTCCGATGCTAGTTAGTCAGGATTATGATAAGAAAGGAAGTTTGAATGAAGTTCGGGGTAACAAAAGTGTTCACAAACCTTCCATTGCGAAAATCAAAGTTCTTGTGGGCCCTCTTCAATAACTCGCTTTCAAAGTAGACCAAGAACCCTATCAATACAGCGCAATGGATCAGAAGACTTCCGGTGCAATCCAGAACAATAACATTATACCGCGGATAGTCTCCTTCCGGTCTGCAGGGATGCCTATCCATAACGGGTTGCGGCCCTCGACAATTTCTCTCCATTCATCTCTGGCCACGCGATCAGAGCACCTGGAAGGCAAGCGGTATGAGAGCAGGCGGCGAATAGCGTCTAGAGGAGATCCCGGTGCAGCGTATGGAATGAGGCGTATCAGCCTAGAGCGGATATCACCTGACAGAACAGCGATTCAGTCTAATCCATTGCTAAGACAAAAGGTTTGGGCTAACCAATAGAAGGTCCACCAAGCACACGGATGATCTCGCTGGAGGAGCCACCATCATCAGAAACGGGCAGGACATAACTGGCGTTACCAAATGCTGAGCAAATGGCGTTCCCTCCAGTACCACCAGACATTACAACAAATGAAGGGGTCACTTCCAACACATCGCTTGCTGCTTGATCAATTTCAGTTCTTGGTATTTGCGTCTTACGGCGAGCGATGTTGTCTGGAGTGCTTGATGTAGTACCCTGAGTAGGTAGGTCGAATATTGATGATCCAGGGCTGTCCAACCCTTGTGGTTGTCTGGTGACAGGTAGAGTTAGTCCATAAGACGCGTCTTTGTGTACGTCGAGAGGCATGTGAGCAATTGCAACAAGAATGCAGGGTCTATCATTTCGACGCAGTTCAAATAAAGCCCTGTGCGGTTTGGCGGCGTTTGTGAACGCGATATGATCTCGGCGGCGTATGCCGATGCGCTTGACGCGGCGCGTTGGGATCTTCACAGCGGTTCGTGCTCAGAGATATCTCCTCCTGTTCTAGTCTACTGGCTCAGGGTATAGGTCTAGCGGTCATATAAGTATTGGAGACTCGTCTTGCGATTACTGCACAAGTCTGATCTACGATGCCGAAGCCTTTCCCCGCTCTCCCAGGATTCTATTACTACTTTTTTCTCTATCTGGAACCTCGTCAGTATATTACATTTCAATATCGTTTAACTGTGTAATGATCATTGTCGATACAAACAGTGTCGACATTTGCGCCTGCTTTGACTTGCCTTATACACCCCGGAACTGCGTGGTTCTATCATGAGCTCGTTCCTTCTGCGCTTCCTCCGCCTACCACCACAGTAGGACTTGCCGACAGAACTATCGCCGCTGTGTGGCAACTAGCCAATTGTAAGTTCTACATTGCTGGACGTCTGGCTGCCATTTGTGTTGACTGAAGTCTGTGCGCCGCAGCGTATATGCTTTTAGGGCTGTTACAATCCTTTGGTTTCCGCGCAATCAGGGACACTCTTCCGAACAACCCTGCTGCACAGGAACGCATTCTTGGCGCGAGCATGATGAGCCTTGCTATTGCTGACGTGAGTCGTTGTTGCGTTTGATCTCCATGACAAGGTGTGGTCCTGACCCGTGCACGTATTGCAGGCAACTCAGTAAGCTGCTGATATAGTCATTCATATATTCATACAGGCTGCTGATAGATGTTTCGGTAGTATTGGTGTGAGTCTCCTCGCAGCCCCAAAGGAAATTAGGTTTGATATGGCGAGCTGGAATGGCATGTCACACGGAAATATCACTGTAGTGGTAGCATTGTGTCTTGTAAGGTATGTGCGTCCCGCCTACTTTTGAAGTAACCCTGACACGACTAGATTGGCGTGGTTTGCGGGAATCGGACGTACCCGTTATTATTTCGGGCAACCGAATGCAAAGAAGACGGTTTAACAGGGCTAGGGCTATCGATTTGCTGCCCGTAAATGCCTTTTCGATATCTGGATCGGTTGTACCCCACATGTACAGCTCTCAATTTCGAAAACGAATGTGATTATATATGTACAATTTTATATGCGCATTTTGCGTGTACCATGTCCTTTGTGGAGATTGGGTATAAAGGTGCAGCAAAAAGTAGATGGTGAGATATAGCCCCACAGAGATAATCCTGCTAAACGTTAACCACCGTAAAACGCCTTGGCGTTAATCGACGAGGTTGAGGTGGGGGCTCCGCCGTGTCTGATGAGAATTCGTAGTAGCTCGATAGATCTACGTCTGGAACGTCGAAGCGTGGGGCGGCATCATCAGCTTCTCGCTGTGTTCGCCGCTGCCATTCTACTATGGATAACGGCAGACTTCGCTCGTTATGGGGATCGAGTGATGGGGTGGGGGTAACCTCCCTGTTGGGCTGCAGTGGGCGTGTTGAGTCTGGTCGTTGAGGTGGGAGATGTAGCGGGGCTACGGTGGTGATCGGTGGCGGTCGTCGGAAATGCGGGACACTACTGGCCTGCTTGAGGTTTTTCATCTTTGGTTGAACCAAAAGATTAGGATTGAAGGAAAATCGGCTTCCAGTCGCACTGCCAGGGCTTTTCCACCAGCTTTGTATCCAATGTATAGAGTTCGCAGGAGTAGTATCCGGTCGATAGGAAGGTGACTTGGAATACATGGATCCGTTAGAAATTTGTTGACGGCGCCACAAAAAGGCCACGAAAGCAAGTAAAATGATCGATATGGACCCAAGGATGCCGCCAACAATTTTACCACTGGAATTAACTTTAAGTGATTCCTTATTGTCAGAGGGTAGTGCAGTAGAGGAAGACATGGGGCCGGAAATCGATCGAGTAACGGTGGCGCTAGTGACTGAGGCATTCAATCCATTTTCATAACTATAACCAATTATGAGGTTGATGAATGAGCGAGGAAAGAGCATATCTCACGTATAGACAATGTAATCAAGAAGTACGAGGGATTTCTCACCGCCAATATGCCCGTTTTGGATGGTGAGAGTATGATTGTCTTGTGGCAAAGACTGATTAGCATAGACGAGAGCATTGTACTGGAAAGAGTTGTCTCCGGTTAACGTTGGCTGCTTTGAGAAAGTTCCTGCCAGCTGGTCATCGATCAGGAATGTCATTTCCGTATATCCGCTGGTGGAGTGGATGTCATGGGGAGAAATGGAAGCTCTTTTCATTGGGACATACTCTGGGGCTTGCATTGTGTTTGCAATGATGCAGTATACATATACTGCCGAACCTAAAACAAGACTGAGTACAACAAACAGACCATTCCAAAAGATCATACCAAAAAATGGGATAGATGCAAGAAGCTGGGTAGGGTTAACGCCAGGGAAATTATTCTGACATTAGGCTAAGAGACCAGAACAGCTTGTCAAAGAAATAAAGAAATAACATACAGCAGTTCCATTGTGCCAGGTACCTAAAGGTGTCATCCACGGTATCGGTGAATAGCGTCGGGTCATGAAAGAGTATTCATACCATTATAGATCATCTTTAGGTCCAGATGACTGTTGGCAGCACATGTGGTACATGCGGAGCCGTTATTCCACTGGTTTTCAGGAAGGTATGTAATGAACGTTCCAGTTTTGGGGTCGCCTAAAGTGTCATCGACTGTGACATTGACTAGAACTGCAAGAGATATCGAAATCAAGGAGTGAAAGATGACAGGCCGTAGAAGCTGCATATCGTTGAAAGAGTGGACGACCTGGAGTCACGTCAATGTACCAAAGCTGCCGCCCTAGAAGAGGCGGAGGCATAAAACGGACACGGCGAAGGTCAAGTAGACGCGACAAAACAAAGGTTATAAATCAACTGAGATATGGCCGCATAAACCAGTGCTGTCCTTCAAACTTCTGTACATCACTGATCTTGTCAACCACGACGATGACGACGATTGATTGATTGATTGATTGATTGAATAAGTGATCAAAAATTAATATATAATTATGTAATATTCACAAATTTCATCTTTACAGTAGTCGTTTGGACACACACGAGCCACCATGTCATCAGAAGATATCGCTGAAGAGATCCGAACCAGTTTTCCCGGCACAGAAGAGGTCATCGTGCAGTATCTCGCAGGATATCTTGTGGACGATGCTGGTGAAGAAGAGGACGTACTCCAGGTCGCCCATCACATTCTTTCCTCTCTTGCTGGGGATAGAGACAATGTTCTCGAAAAGCTCATGCTTAAACTTGGAGACCTTTTGGAGGAGCAACTGAATATCCGCCTAAAAAACAAGTCAGGCCCCAAGCTTATGAAACTAGACAAAGTCATGGATATGAGCAAAGCCCAGATGTCGAATACGATCGCGCTTTCCGAGGGTGTGGATCTTGAGTCCATAAACAAGGGGAAGTGTGTACGCAACACCTGTATCCTTAGACGTAGTCTGATAAAAACAACCTTGAAGAGCATCTCGGGTCGACGTGAAAAAATTAGAAAAGCAGGAGGCCAAACTCAGAGTTAGGATTCTTTGCAGTTCCTCTCTCTGCGTATGCTCATTCGTTTTACTTTAGGCCAAGATAGAGAAACGATCAAAGAGAGATCTCTACGAGGGTTCCAAATTGTTGGACGCTCATCGGAAACAAGTTGCGTCAGTTTTGTGACTGGTTGAAGCTATGTTGACCTCTACCAATCTAGCAATCTTACGAGGAGATGTTCATGAAGGTTCGCTACCATATGGCAGTTTCAGCTTTACTGAATGATAACTGACCTTTTGCATCTAGATCAATCCTTTGGAGTCCAGTGCCTCTGCGAAACAAAAGAGCAAAGACGTTCATCTGCCCACTATCGACGTCAGTTTCGGTTCAAACCGTATATTGTGAGTTTCTTTGATATGTACCAAATATTATCTTAATCGGTATGTATAGGTCGGGTGCTACACTTACATTGGCGCATGGTCGACGGTACGGTCTCATTGGACGTAACGGTAGGGTGTAGTTGATTGTTCTTGTATATTCCAATCTAACAGTTTACAGGTGTTGGTAAATCGACTCTCCTGCGTCATATTGCGATGAGGGAAGTGCCAATTCCTGCTCATATCAGTATTTTGTTCGTGGAACAGGAAGTACGCCAAGTTTCCCATCTATTCAAACATATCGTCCTCACGTTGAATCCAACTCTAGATTATTGGCGATGACACTACTGCCATTGAGTCTGTTCTCAAGGCTGACGTTTGGCGAGACCATCTTTTGAAGGAGGAAGTTTCTCTAAATGCAAAACTTGCTGAACTTGAGTCAGAAGGCGACGAAAAGAGGTTTGAAGACGCGCGAGAAGAGCTCTCGGCGAGATTGGCCGAGACTCATGCACGACTCTCCGACATGGATGCTGCGAGCGGCCCTGCTCGCGCTGCCGCACTGCTTGCAGGTAAGCACTTTGCTTTGTTTTCTCAGCGCCGAGGTTTACTTCGTACAGGCCTGGGCTTCGACGAAGCAGATCAAGCAAGACCAACAAGATCTTTCAGTGGTGGTTGGCGGTACGCCTTTAAAATTACGATTAACGTCCTGGATTGACGTCTACTGCAGTATGCGACTTGCTCTAGCACGAGCCCTCTTCGTCAAGGTACCAGTTTTGAGTTATTCTTGTGATGATTTACTCCAACAATCGCTTCAGCCCGCACTTCTGCTACTTGACGAACCTTCAAATCATAGTCTGTCTCTCTATCACTTCCCATATGCAATATCACTAATAAATACATCATAACAGTTGATCTTAATGCATTGGCATGGCTCGAAGACTACCTCCAAACCTGGCCTGGAACCATTCTCGTTGTGTGAGTTCACACTGCTGAATTTCTGCCCCCCCCCCTGGCCGACTGTTGCCTGCTCTTTTTAGGTCTCACGACCGAGCATTCTTGTAAGTCCACTGCTGACCTCATAGCTATGTAATTTTTTACAGTGCAAAACTTGAACAGAGATGCTATAGCTACGGACATCGTTCATCAACACTCAGGTCGACTCGACTACTACAAAGGGCGCGTACAGTCTCGAGATAGATGCCTTACGCCAGTCTGATTTTTAAGCACTCTAGAAACTTCACACAATTCTATTCAACGAAGTCAGAGCGTGATCGCAACCTCCGGAAGGAGTATGATACTCAAATGGAATACCGGAAACATCTACAAGCGTTCATCGACCGCTGGAGGTACAACGCCAACCGCGGTATGTGTTATGTTGGAACTGCCTTGTCAAGAAAACTGAATTGATGGTATTTTACAGCTGCCCAGGCCCAGATGAAAATCAAGATCCTTGAGAAGGTCCGTACCCTCATGTCTCCGCAGATGTTCATCTCTTAGAACAGGCTCCCAGTTGCCTGACTTAGAACCTCCTGAACAAGAGGAAACAGAACAGTTCAAGTGTGCTTTTCCCGATTTCATCATTCTTCCTATTTTTATTCTCTTGAAGGTTCCCAGAGACTGAGAAGATATCACCACCGCTATTGCAGATGTCGGAAGTCACATTCGGTTACACGCTCGACAAGATCATCTTGAAAGATGTGTATATTGATGTCGGGTTGGATTCCCGGATTGCAATGGTCGGAGCTAACGGCGCAGGAAAGTCGACTTTGTGCGCCTCTCTCTGATACCGATTTAATCTTTCTCTGAAACTTGTTCACAGAATCAAGATCTTGACAGGAGAGTTGAACCCAATGTCTGGGCATGTGACACGCAACGGGCGTTTACGCATGTATGCCAAAATTGTATCACTCAAAGTATACTCTGATTCCATTTTAGCGGATACTTCGCCCAACACCATGTTGATTCCTTGGTCCCAACGATGACTCCAGTCCAATTCTTGGCTTCCAAGTTCCCTGGGAGAACTGAACAGGATTACAGAAGTCATCTAGGAAATTTCCAGATCAGCGGAATGACGGGGTGGGTTATGTTTTCTGAGTATGAGAGGCGATACAATAATTGACGAACCACAGTATGCAATTGATTGGAACTCTGAGTGGAGGTCAGAAATCTCGTGTGGCATTTGCCCTCTTGTCATTGCAACAACCGCACGTTCTGTTGCTCGATGAGGCATGTCGCTTACTTCTTTCTAAACATTCACTCTGACATTGATTGCATAGCCTACCAATCACTTGGATATCGAGGTTGGTGACGCCCCGATCAGACTAATAAGCATCCTAATTTGATTTCAACACACTCTCAAGGGTCTCGATGCGCTTATGGCGGCGCTGCAAAAATGGAACGGAGGCGTCATCATTATATCTCACGATGAGCGATTTATTACGACAGTCGCCAAAGAAGTGCGTATCTCGCTCCTTCTGACCAATACAAGAGCTGATTTTGTGTATCTTATTTGATAGCTGTGGGTCTGCGGAGATCAAACAGTCACGAAGTTCAAAGGCGACGTTCAGGCATACAAGGTAAGTCATATTTGCGTTCACTTCAGGATACACTTATCCAATTGTCATCCAGAGCCTGATTGTGAACAACATCAAAACGAAGCCTTGAGTAATTTGAAGGAACCATATGTGAAGTTTTACGTAGTTTTTATCGCAATGTCCATACAAGTTTTGTGATGCTCCGCTCAATCTCCAGGAGCATTCCCACATACGTGTAGAGTTCGTTGTCCTAAGCACTCCGGTACTAGTCATTTTTGTTGAGATCACCAACGACTCCTCCTTCACTTGTTCTTGTCGCAGGAGGGTGGCTACTACGCAGCTGGGACAGGAGTAACACCAGCCGCACTAATGGCGATGTTAGGATCGGGAGTGTGGCTGAAATGAGATTGGGGCTCACGGCAAGGAGACGGGTTCTTCTGCATCATCAACTTTAATCTTGAGGACCAGTGTGCCCTAAGCAATCCCATGTTGATATATCATTGTTTCGGGCAGGCAACCAGTGGATACTAACGTCTTTGATTCGCGTCATTTCGAGCACCGTGCCATATTTGATCTGGGCATCGGACGCCCAGAAAAAGACACGGACACCAGTCCAATCCCTGTCTTGTTTCTCCATGTGGATCGTGTTATTAAGGTGGTATCGGTTTTTAAAGCGCGGAGAGTTGATCTCGTGCGATATACTATCTGGGTTGGGGGAGATGAAGCACAAAGAGATGGATAAGCTGTGGCTAAGGTTCTCCACAGCTAAGAGGAGGTTTTACTGTGGACTTAGGATGGCGTCTGATTTCCTCGATATGGGGTACAAACGTCGATTATGTAAAGGCCTGTTTAGCTGAGGGTAGATCTGCGGCCATCGTGGATCCAACGCGCGTATGTCGGAGTTCGCTTACGCGACGCGTCAAGTTGAAAAGCGCGTGGTCACGTGTTATTGTTGTCAGGTTCAACGCGTCTTGTCTTCTCTTTCTTTCACTCATCGAGATACGCTCGTCTCTGTTTCCCACTCCCAATGAGCTCGTCAGAAGGCGAAAACTTCGATCTCGGCAATGTGTCAGGCTCAGAGTCTGATGACTACGCTCCTGTGAAGGTGTGCTGTGTGACCTGTTAGCCTTACCACGCGTAGCCAACGTGTATTCTGCTTAGGGAAAGGTGGCTGCAAAGCCCAAAGCTGACAAGCCACCAGCAAAAGCAAAAGCCACCACGTCGAAAGCTGCATCTAAGCTCAAGGCTGCCTCCAAGAAGAAAATTCTCGCTGACCATGATGACAATGGAGAGAATAGTGCTATGGAGGAGGATCGAGACGTGTCCGGTGACGAGACAATATCTGTACCTCTGAAAGGGGACTCTGGTCCTCCTGGAAAGAAGAAGACGGCTTCGGAGACATATGTCAAGGTCAGTCTCACGACCGCCTTTATGTGCTTTTTATGAGATTGTATATCTAGCTATCCCAACTTGAACATATCATGAAACGTCCAGACACGTATATTGGAAGTATAGAAACTATCACACAACCTATGTGGACATACGACGTGGACACCAAACGCATGGTGTACCGGGACGTAAAGTACGTCCCCGGTTTCCTGAAAATTGTCGACGAAATCCTAGTAAACGCTGCGGATAACAAGGTCAGTTCTGTCGTGCGATGTTGCTGTATGAGATTGTTAAGTTCTATAGATCAATGACGACAACATGGATACCCTCAAAGTCACTATAGATATCGAGGAATGCACAATCTCCGTCTACAACAATGGCCGTGGAATCCCAATTGAAATTCATTCCAAGGAGAAGATATACATCCCGGAGCTCATCTTTGGTCATCTCCTTGCAGGCTCGAACTATGACGACAATGAAAAGAAACTTGTTGGTGGAAGGAATGGCTATGGTGCCAAGTTGGCTAACATCTTCTCACACGAATTCACCATCGAAACTGCCGACAAGAATAGTCTGCAGAAATACAAGCAGACCTGGACCAACAACATGAGCGTTTGTGGGAAGGCTAAAGTCACGAAGAACGCTAAAGGTGAAGAATGGACAAGGGTTACATTCCGACCAGATCTCGGGCGCTTTGGGATGGACAAGATTGATGACGACACTGCTGGTCTTCTCCGAAAGCGTGTTTTCGACATGGCAGGGACTGTAAAGAACGTCAAAGTCTTCCTAAACGACGAACGACTAAAGATCAAGAATTTCAAGCAATACGTGGACCTATACCTCGAATCCACTCAAGCAGAAGCTACAGAGAAATCTGGAGGAGCTGCTGTCACAAAACCCACGGTTGTATACGAGCAGATTGGAACTCGCTGGGAGGTTGCCTTTGCTGTCTCCGATGGCAGCTTTCAACATGTTTCCTTCGCTAATTCTATCTCGACCACGAAGGGCGGCACTCACGTTGCGTATATCGCAGACTTGATTGCAAAGAATCTCATTGGCGTGATCGTCAAAAAGAACAAGGCAGCGACGGTCAAACCAGCCCAGGTTAAAAACCATATGTGGATCTTCGTCAATGCCCTCATCGAGAATCCAACGTTCGACAGTCAATCAAAAGAAACCATGACCCTTCCCTCCTCGAAGTTTGGTACTAAACCAGCGTTGTCCGAAGATTTCTACAAGAAGGGTAAGTTTATTTTCGTGTTTATGTATTCAGGAATAACTGCTGATCGAACGGGAAAAAGTCAATAAAACAACTGTTGTTGACCATGTTTTGAACTGGGCGAAGTTCAAGGCCGACCAGCAGATTAAAAAAACTGATGGATCGAAACGTAACAGGTCAATAATCCATTCTTTCAGTGTTTTTAGGCTTAATATGTCCCCAGATTGACGGGTTTGACCAAACTCTCGGACGCCAACAATGCTGGCACGAAGTACGCAAAGGACTGTACGTTGATTCTAACGGAAGGAGACTCTGCCAAGGCTCTCGCCGTCGCCGGCCTTGGCGTCGTTGGTAGAGACAACTTCGGTGTCTTCCCCCTCCGTGGCAAGCTGCTTAATGTTCGTGAAGCTAAACACGAGCAGATCATGAAGAACGAGGAAATTCAAAATATCAAGAAAATCATGGGCCTTCAACACAACAAGGATTACTCGAACACATCCAGTCTACGATACGGCCGCCTCATGATCATGACTGATCAAGTACGTGCTTTTGCCTTCTACATCTTTCTTATTTGGACTGAAGGTATCTCCAGGATCACGACGGATCCCATATCAAAGGACTGCTGATCAATTTCTTGGACCATTTCTATCCTTCACTCCTCAAACTTCCGGAATTTCTCGTTGAGTTTGTAACGCCCATCGTTCGAGTAAGAACCTTCTTTAGCCCTTCGTCCTTCGTGTTCTCATCCATCTGTAAAGGTTACAAAAGGAAAGCAGAAGATTGATTTCTTCACCCTCCCCGAGTATGAACAATGGCTAGAAGACACAGAAGGCTCACACAAGTGGGATGCCAAATACTACAAGGTGAACCGCCTATGCACGTAGTTTTCGCCGCCCGGGACTATTAATGACACACGTTCTAGGGTTTGGGAACGAGTACTGACGCAGACGCGAGGGAATACTTCGGTCATATGAAGAAGCACATGATTCCCTTCGCCGCGACACAAGACGGGGATAAAGAGCTTATCGATCTTGCCTTCAGCAAGAAGAAAGCAGATGAAAGGAAGGATTGGTTACGGCAGTTCAAGGCATACTCCTTGCTCATTGTAGTTTTGAGTATCCCTAACCAAAATCGTGATGATTTAGCCTGGGACCTACCTGGATCACAATCTCGAGGAGATCCCCTACTCAGAATTTATCAACAAGGAACTCATCCTCTTTTCAATGGCGGATAATATTCGCTCCATCCCGTCAGTCGCAGATGGACTGAAGCCCGGTCAAAGAAAAGTTATCTGGGGTTGTTTCAAGCGTAAGATGAAAAAGGAAATCAAGGTATGTTGTTCCAATTATTTGTGGCTCGAACTCATGTTTTCCAGGTGGCCCAACTTGTTGGTTACATCAGCGAGCAAGCCGCATATCATCACGGTGAAGTTAGTCTTGCCCAAACGATCATCAATCTTGCACAGACCTATGTTGGGAGCAACAACGTCAATTTGTTGCATCCGGGAGGTCAGTATGGTACTCGCGAGCAGGGGGGAAAGAACCATGCTTCCCCGAGGTACATCTTCACAAACCCAACGCCTATCTCTAGGGCTGTTTTCCAACCAGCCGACGATGCACTGCTCCCAGTGCAAAAGGACGACGGCATCGCTATAGAGCCCGAATGGTATATGCCTGTCGTTCCAATGGTCTTAATAAACGGAGCGGAAGGTATCGGTACAGGCCAGTCATCAGTGTTTTCTTGTATTTCTCCGCTCTCACGGAGTAATCTTTAGGTTGGAGTACAAATATCCCATGCTACAATCCAGCAGATATTGTGGCAAATCTTCGTCGCCTAATGGAGGGAGATGAAATGGTTCCAATGACCCCTTGGTGGCGCGGCTTCAAGGGCGAGATCAAGCTAGTGGGTAAACAGAAGTATGAAGTGTCTGGTATCGTGACGAAGTTAAACGATACTACCGTCGAAATCACCGAGCTTCCTATCCACATGTGGACAGAGAAGTGCAAAGACTACCTCGACACTTTAGTCACTGGCGATAAGGGCGTTGAGGGCGTGATCAAGGTAAACTCTTCTGTCCTCATAATATTAGTTTTCCTGATTTTTTTTTTTTGGTAGGATTACAAAGAACATCACGACAATATGAACGTTCACTTCGTTATATCTATGAACGCCAAGGATTTGCAGAAAGCCGAAGAACAGGGCCTGCTTGAATACTTCAAGCTTACCAGTAAGCTCAGCACCAGCAACATGATTTGTTTCGACTTTGAAGGTAAGATTCACAAGTACGAGTCTCCCGAGGAGATCCTTGAGGTATTCTACCCGACGAGATTGGCATTTTACCAGAAACGCAAAGTGAGTTTCAGTCCGATATCGTCATTCATTTTTGTGGATCCTGACTGTTTTTTTAGGACTATCTCGCGAATGAGATCCAGTCCGCCTTTGAGAAGCTCACGAATCAGGCACGGTTTATCCAGATGATCGTCGACCGCCAACTGGTCGTGTCTAACCGTAAAAAGGCCGACATCGTTCAGGACTTGCGCAAACACGAGTTCCGACCGTTCCCTAAAGTTTCCTCTGCCAAGACGGCCGGCGAAACTGTCGATGCTCAGGAGGATGAGGATGAAGAAGAAGACGAGGCAGAGGCTGGTGCAGGCACTAACGCGACAGGCAAAGGCAAAGCAGGCGGTGATTCGTCGGATTACGATTATTTGCTGGGAATGGCGATATGGAGTTTGACGAAGGAGAAAATTCAGAGGTTGAAGATGCAGGCAGAGGAGAAGGAACAGGAGCTTCTCCAGTTGCTTGCCAAGTCTCCGAAATCGATGTGGAATACGGATTTGGATCAATTCCTTGCGGAGTGGGACGTACGTTTTTTTTTACTTTGGAACTTTTCTTTCAGACGTTATTAACGCCCTGATCCAGGCCAACTGCAAGAAGTGGGTCGAAGATTCTTCAAAGGATTCGTCAGGGAAGAAGGTCAAACGGAAGCAGGCTGTGTTGCAGACTCGTAAATCCATTGGTGGCGCACGGAATGGCGGCTCGGACGACGACGACGATTTCAAGCCTGTCAAGGCACCTGCAAAGCGGAAGCCCGTGGGAGAGACGAGCCGTCCCAAACCTGCAGCACCCAAAAAGGCAGTAAAGGATGAAGATAAGGATGCCGACGAGGCTCCCGCACCTGACCCCAAGTCAAAACCCGCTGCTCCCAAGCGTAAGGTGGTGGCAACCAAGGTTGTTTCAGACGACGACGGCGATGATTTCGAGATGGATGCTGGTTCTGCTGCTGTGCCGTCGAAGCCTAAGCCCGCTGCTCCAAAGCGCAAGGCGGCGGAGAAGAAAGCGACCCGGGTTGACTCTGATGATGACGAAGATTTCGAGATGGATGATGACGATGTACCTGCGCCATCGAGGCCTAAAGCCGCTGCGCCCAGACGAAAGGCGGCGGAGAAGAAGGCGATCAAGGTTAATTCGGACGATGATGGGGATGATGATATTGAGGTGGCGGAGAAGGCTGCCCCGAAGAAAGCTGCGAAGCCTAGTGTATTGTCTGACTCTGAAGACGAAATGGCGATTGTTCCTGCGAAGGGGAAAGGGAAGGCGAAAGAGGTGTCTAAGCCGATGTGAGTAGACCCTGGATCCTTATGCGAATTTTTGATGCACTAAGTCTCTCTACCTACCTACTTAGCACTGACGACGACAGCGATGATATTCTTGTGAAGAAGCCTGCGACAGCGGCCGCAAAGGGTAAAGGGAAGGCTCCGGCGGTTATGAAACGCAAAAAGTGTGTCTGAATTTAATTTCGATTTCATCAGTTTGGCCTATATTGACCGTTTAATAAATTAGCGCAACACTCTCTAGTGACTCTGACGATGAAATATCCTCCAGACCCATCGCGAAGAAGAAAAAAGTGACCGACTTTTTCCAAAAAGCAGCGCCTAGCACCAAGGAGAAGGAAGCTGCTGCTCCTACCGTGCGCAAGATATCAAAGAGCATGAAGCCCGCGTCGCCACCCAAGCCCAAAACGAAGCCGAAACCCAAACCCATAGACAGCGATGAGGATGATGATGTGGACTTTGACACGCTGCCTGTACCGAAGAAGCCGGCGCCTGCGAGGGCGGCAAGGACTACTGCTACTGCGGCGGCGAAGAAGTATATTGAGCTGTCGGATGATGACGAGGAGGAGGGAGGGGGCGGAGAAGATTCGATGTTTATTGACGATGATGATTAAGAGCGGAAGGAATTTTATAGTAAATGAACTCTTTATGATACCTAAGACTTATTTAGAGCATATCACTGTGTGTTGATGCTGTTAGCCCTTGAATTCGTTTGGGGCGAGTGGGTTAATTAATATGACGCTTTTTTAATGCTAACTGCGCTTGTCGTCAGGTGTATGTCGTTCGAATCAAGATGATAATTAATTGAGAAGATCTGTGGCGCTTTGGCTGCATTGGACTCCCCACGCCACTAGCTGTGTTGGCTTTTTGTCAGAGATGTAGGAGCATTGACTCATTATACATATGGAATGTATACGGTTTACCCGTGATGATGGTGGTGGGGGTATGCCGAGAGTTGTTGGCAGGTGGAGTAAGGGAGACATCGAATCAGAGAAGAAATGCTGTGGCTTACCTGTAAGACACTCAAACATCCACACTTTTATCTTCAAATCCACGCACCGTTTATTAAATACAGATCACACATGCACGGACAATAATTTTGTGTTTCCCGAGCGTCAACTGGACAGAAAAGTGGGAAGCATATTCCTCTGCCCTGGCTTGTGTGTTTGTAACGATGACAAAGTACCATCGTCGCCTTGAGCGAATATCTGTGTTTATAGCATTCCATAGTTTGAGGATACCTTCATGGGGAAGTCTGTGCTTCTTGGAAATTGTGGCTTTAAGCACGTAGATGTTTTCTCTGTCTCCGAGTACAGCATCGATACCTGAGAAATATATGGCTGACGGAAACCAGTAGAAGACCCGGTGGCGGGGTGATGTCCTCTAATGCAGAGAGAGTACTTGGCAGCGTTACATTTGCAGGTGTGAGGTGGAGATAGAGGTGCCGATACAGAAGCAGGTACAGGAGGAAAGTGGTCTTCCTTGCGGACTACGATGAAATCATCACTGTTGAATCCGGGTGCTCGGCCAAGTATTGCGGTTATAGAGTTCACGTTGAGGACGGCGATACGGGTATATTTCCATCTCATCTCGACAGTGGATCGGCCCTGTAACTCCTAGCGTGTGCCCTATGCCTTGTCATGGAATTCTGTTAATGACATTAAGGACATGGCGAAGAGAGTCGGCGTCTCAGCTGCTGGGTTGTCAGTGAGAGACAAATTACAATAACTTTTCAACCTCTGAGCTTGCACTTGAATAATGAACTCTTGAATGCATTCCGAGTTACCATTTTTTTCCCGTCGTAGTTGGACATGAGTGGTATGTGAATTTAAAAGGTATATTATATTACATACATACGGTTTACATCTCGCTACCCACGTACGGAACTATCAATTGAGTGTCCGTGTTCCAAAAGAAAACACGAAAAGTCTAAAGCCAAAGCTCTAGAACCCAAAACCTAGAACCCCGCTGAGGGTCCAAGGTTAGAAATTAAGCTGACCCCCCAAATCAAGCCCGCCCCCCAAATCCATCCCGCCCAAATCAAAACCTCCCCCAGCGTTGAAATCGAACCCGTTCCCTCCGAATGCACCCCCTCCACCTAGTCCAGAGAGATCCAGCCCCCCACCTCCCCCGCCGAATTGCGAGAAATCAAACCCGTTCCCTCCCCCGCCGCCGAGCTGGGAAAAGTCAAACCCGCCTCCGTTCGAATTCCCACCGCCGCCCCCATTGAGGAGTTGCGAAAAGTCGACCCCGCTTCCGCCCCCGCCGAAGCTGCTAGAGGAACTGGAACTGGAGTTGTTGTTATCGGCGATCTGGTGCACTAGTGCGCTGATGAGGTGTGCGCCTGGCGAGGAGTGGTGGTGCGCGTGGGGTCTGTGGTGGAGGTACGCGGAGAGGAACTGTTGGGCGGCGGAGGGGTGGTGGGTGTTGTGTTGGTATTGGGTTTGTTGGGCGGCGAGTTGGTGTTGGTAGAGGGCGGCTTGTTGTTGGGCGTAGAGCTGTTGTTGTTGGTAGAGGGCGGCTTGAGTTTGGGCTTGTTGGGCTTGGGCTTGGGCTAGTTGTTGGGCCAGCTGCGCCTGCACCTGTGCTTGTGCTTGAGCCTGCGCTTGTGCTTGGGCCTGCGCCTGTGCTTGGGCTTGGGCTTGAGCTTGAGCTTGTGCTTGAGCCTGCGCCTGTGCTTGGGCTTGCGCCTGTGCTTGGGCTTGGGCTTGAGCCTGCGCCTGCGCTTGTGCTTGGGCAGCAGCATCAGGTGCAGGAGCATACCCAGGCTGAGCATACTGCCCATTCTGCTGTTGCTGCTGCTGCTGGGGTTGCTGATAGTAGGAAGCCGGGGCACCAGGGGGGTACGCAGTGTTCGGTGGAGAGGGGTACGAAGAAGGCCCGGGCTGAGAGTGCATCTGGAGATGCGGCGGTGCATGGGAGTGGGAGGGTGGGGCGGCGGTGGTTTGGAGAACGGGTACGGACGTTGATTCGAGTTTTGTGGGCAAGTGGCCATGGCCATGACCATGGATTTCTTTCGTCGCAGGGGTTAGTAGTAGTGGTCCTCCTGTATAAGTGCTTGCGCGGTGTATATTTGGGTGAGATTGTGAGGGCGTGGGTTGGTAGGTCTGTGCGCGGTGGGTGTGGGGTTTAGCGGGTGATGGGGTGACGGGGGGAGTGGGGATTGGGGGCGGGAGGGTCGGGGGCTGGCTTGGCTTGGAGGCGCTGGCGTAGAGTTTCTGGGCAGCAGAGAGGGTGGAGGGGCGTGGGGAGATGGTGGGTTCTGGGAAAGAAGGCGCACTTGGCAGAGGGCGTGGGTCTGTAGGGGGACCAAGTGGGTGGGTGGTGGAGACTTGCGGGGGGTTGTAGTTTGTGCAGACATAGTACCTGTAGAGATTTTAGTCGTATTCTGGGTATTAATCAAAGTATAAGTACCATGTCTGTCTTCTGTGGAATATGTTATTATCGATTATACTGAATAATAGTAAACTCACGAAGCGTCGTAGTGCTCGTTCCAGCCTTGGGGCAGCGGTCGACGATCAGGATTCGCCATCATCGCTGTGGGGGGGTACAGACGGCGATTGTCACGGATCCCCTTACTTATAACAAACCCATATGCTTTCAGCCTTGATTTTCCGGAACTGCCTCGGATTGGCTTGACGTGCCTGGGTGAATTTGATTCAGGTGATGAAACCTAGGGATGGCGGTGCTAGAAACAGGTCCACATCTTTGTTCTTGAATGGCTGCATTCCGTTCGAGCCAGGGAGATATTTGATGATGGCACATGCCGGAATGGGACAGGAAGCCGCCCGCAATCAACTTGTCAGTGGTTGGCCAAGGGAACGACGTCGACGTCGAGGGAACGTGGTCTATTTATTTCCGTGCCATGCGGTAGAACAACGGCATCGTCGTCGGCCTTCGGACTTGCCTACATATTGCTGCTCAAAATTTTGCGTATGGGCTTTACTCCACTCAGACTTTCGGGTGGCGCAAGTAGTACAAATAGAAACAAGTTGATTTCATTTTATTTATGAATTGTAGATTTAAATTCAAGATGCTCAACTCTTCCCCCACCATCCACCCAATAAACTGCTCAACCCGCCCCTCGCAGGCGCAGCAGCAGCAGCAGGCTCAGGCGTCTCAGCCCTCGCCCTCTCTTCCACCCTCGCCTTCACCTGTACCTGCTTCACCACCGGTGCCTCCACCTGTGCCTGGGTCTCCGAGACCTTGGCCTCATCCTGCTTTCCAGCCCTGAACGCCAACCGATCCATATCCAGCTCTACGTAGTTGAGCGCGATGTTGAAGAACAGCGGTTTCTCAAAGCCGCCTTTGTCCACGGCACTTGACTTGTCGTTCTCAGAGACGGCTCCGCCGTTGTATGCAAACCACGTGCGTTTGAAGGAGAGGCTGTCGGAGGCGAGGAGGGCCTCGAGGTCTTTGATTGTGCTTGGGGGGAGGGGGTAGTTTGCTGGGTGGGTAGAGGAGGGGGAGGGGGAAGAGAGGGAGAGGGAGGAGAGGGTTTCGCGGATGTGGAGGGTTGCGTGTTGGAGGAGGGTTAGGGCCGAGGCGTAGCGTTTGGCGGGGGCGTAGCACCGCGCGAGGAAGAGGCATCTAGAGGGTTTGGGGTTAGTTTGTTAATAAAGGATGGTTAAGGAAGGATGGTACCTGCGGGCTTTGGTAAAGGAAGTCCTGGCGTCCACGGCTGATGCGAGATCGGGGCTGTCGTCTACGATGCTTAGAGTACGCATCTGGTCCAGGCTTTGGAGAACCGTGTCGAGGAGCTTGACGACGGCGGGGTAGAGCCTGCTGTCGACTTGTTCTGCTTTGGACTTGTTTGCAGGCCCGGGGGAGGTGGTGAGGAGGGCGGAGACGAGGAGGAGGTCGCGCTGGATTCGGCGGGAGAGGAGCTGGTATAAGACGTATGCGTGTACGAATTGGAGGTCGCGTCCGCCTGGGGCGGTGGTGGCGGTTGTTCCGTTGAGCTGGGGGCGGGTGGGTTAGTAGGAAATAAATTTAATAAAGAGTGGCGTACCTGCTGAGCCTCGACGAGTTTCCGTGCGACTTCCTCTGCATCGCTCAGAGCCAAGAGAATAGCATCGTATGCCGCAACGCTCTTCTTTGAACTCTTTTCCTTCTCTCCTCCTTCCAACCTCGCCTCTGCCTCCTGCACCTTTAAAAACACATCCACCAATTCCGGATTCCTAACAGGAACCGGCTTCCCCTCCCACTCAAGCTCCCTAAGCCTCTTCCTCCCCTCTTCGCCCTTGCCTTCCCCTTCAGCCCTAACGCTCTCCATCAACGCCTCACACCCAGGCACCAGCTCCTCGCGCTTTGCATTCCCGACGTCTTTGACAATCCCATCGACGTCATACGCGCGCTCGCGGCCCATCTCATGCGCGCAGTACCTGATCTCGGGGCCGATCTCGTCCGCGAAGAGGACGTAGAGGGCCTGGAGGCGGCTGGTGGGTGCAGAGGCGGCGAGAAAGTCGAGGAGGGAGCGGGAGACGGATAGTTGGGCGAGGGCGGAGGGGAAGTCGTCCCGCGATAAGAGGAAGCGGGCGTGGAGGATGAGGGTGTAGATCTGGATCTGGAGGAGGTGGGAGGAGGAGAGGAGGGGAGGGGAGTGGGTGTGCAGGGCTTGGGCGGTGGAGAGGAGCTGGGTGGACCAGTGGAGGGCGCGGCGGAAGCGGGAGGTGGAGGAGTGGCGGAGGGTGCGGGAGGTGGAGGAGTTGGCGGGAAGTTGGGATTGAGCGAGAAGGTCTTGGGAGTGGGCGTAGGCGCGTTCAGATTCGAGAAGGAGGAGTTGGAGGCTGAGAGATATTTAGGAGAAATATCATGAGAAAAATAAAAGATCCCACTGTAGGTCTTTGATGTTTTCTGCAGCAACGACGGGGAGTTTTTTGAATTCGCGTCCTTTGCCGTGGGTCATCTTCAGTGTAGACCGAAGGCGGTGAGTACGGTTCGCGCAGTGTTTTCTGTTTTATCTTAGAGAACTATTTGAAAAAGTAGAAGAGGAGCATACCGATAACGAACAAAGTCATTATATCGCAATCCATAGGCACTACGCTGCTCATTTACGACCTGGAGTGCTGCAGAGTCATTAGTATACGTACAGCGTAGGATAATAGCACATGCCAGCAAAAGAAACCGTCGACATTGTGGTAGAAAAGACAAGATCAACACGACACGACACACTTTATTTACGGACTTGTTGCAAACCAGAAACCACCTCGAATGGCTGATTTGCTTCCCCCAACACTCCAGAATGTCCTAGACCAGACTACCCTCAAGTGGATCTTTTGTGGTGCGTCCTTACAACACCTTTCGTCCTCTTTCTCAATTCCAAAACATCCACAGGTGGTAAGGGTGGTGTTGGTGCGTCCCCTCCTTTTACTTGCGTCTGCTTTCTCATGTTCGTGACGTACAGGAAAGACGACCACTTCGTGTTCCCTTGCCATTCAGCTGGCCAAGGTGCGCAAGTCGGTATTGCTTATTGTGCGTCTCTCTCCTTCCTTCCTTCGCTTGTTTCCTCGTGGATCTCTCATCTGTCTCGACTGATGAACAACATGCTTCTGATGCACAGTCCACGGATCCCGCACACAATCTCTCCGACGCATTTGGCCAAAAGTTCTCCAAGGACGCGACCAAAGTCAATGGCTTCGATAACCTCTTTGCGATGGAGATCGACCCCACTAGTTCCATCCAGGAGATGGTTGAGCAGTGTGCGTAGTCTTATTCTTCACAATTATAATAATCCAAATATTATTCATCTAGCCGACTCTAATGGCATGATGGGCTCTATGATGCAGGACCTTGCCTTTGCGATTCCGGGTGTCGATGAGGCCATGTCGTTTGCCGAGATTATGAAGTGCGTTTATCTACCCTATATATGTCGCCCTGGTGCTCATGTACCTAAAAGACACGTCAAGTCGATGGAATACTCTGTGATCGTGTTCGATACCGCCCCGACGGGACACACGTTGCGCTTTTTGTCGTTCCCTACTGTCCTTGAGAAGGCTTTGGGCAAATTGAGCACCCTCGGTTCGAGGTTCGGGCCTATGATCAGTCAGGTGCGTCTGTGCCCCCTCTACCAATACCGCCTTCCCACCCACCTACCTTTCTATAGATGTCCGCAATGATGGGCGGGGGGAACGACACTCAGGAAGACATGTTCAGCAAGCTCGAGGCGATGCGCGCGGTGATCAACGAGGTGAACACGCAGTTCAAGGACCCGGAGAAGACGACGTTTGTGTGTGTGTGCATTTCCGAGTTTTTGAGCTTGTATGAGACGGAGAGGCTGGTGCAGGAGTTGACGTCGTATGAGATTGATACGCATAATATTGTGGTTAATCAGTTGTTGTTCCCGAGAAAGTGTGAGTGGTGCTTTTTTGCTATTTGTTCTTTTTCGGTTGGCGTTTGGTTTTTTTGCGCGAGCTGTTCCGTTATCTTCTCCCCACATATTAACATCTCCCCAACAGCCTCAAAGTGCGAGCACTGCTCCGTGCGGCAGAAGATGCAGCAAAAGTACCTCGGGGAGGCACATGAACTCTACGACGAGTTCTTCCATATTGTGCAGCTGCCGCTGCTCACGGAGGAAGTTAGGGGCCCGGAGAAACTCAAGGAGTTTAGCAAGATGCTGGTTGAGCCGTACGTGCCACCACAGGATTAGGATTTGGATTCGAGTTGTGTAGTGTACTAATTAGAGCTTTTGTGGGTGGAGGGTAATTGTGAGGTTGTTGGGATGGTGGGCCAAGTTACAGGGACATCTAGATACTCAAACGTGTAGACGGTGCATGTGACATGAGCTTGCCTTCCCCGGGTTGAACAGTTCAAACGTTCATGGCATGGAGATAATTTTCCATCAGCCTCAGGTAGTATTCATCGGATGAACCGAGAATGGTCCAGGTCAAATGGCGGCCAGCATCCAACACGACAATCCACACGTTCTGATTGGCTGGTTATGTTTTTGTCAACGTGTGCAAATAGATGTGTCAGAATTACACCTATACAGAGAAAATCACGCATTTATCTACAACCATCACAGTACCCCCTCCCTTTCGTTTGTACCCTACGAGATGTCGACGCACCTCTCTGCGCGTCTTCTTACCGCCTCGCGGCACTCTACCATGCCATTCCTGTACCCATGCTGCAATGCATTTGTAGCCGTTCCCACCCGACGGGCAATGATGTCTGCCTTTCGGTCCCAACCCGGCTCACAGACCAATCTGGCGACACCCCCTGGGGCGCCGTCGACATCCGTGTTGAGTCCGACAAGCGCACCCGCAACATCGGGATTGTATGCGGATGCGGCGGCTCCGCAGATCGCTGCTCGGCCGCCACCGTTGCCCAAGGTGGAGAAGGCGCGGCCTAAGATCCGGGCGGCCAAGGCTGCGTTGTCAATAGTGAGTTTAGTATTTGTGGACTAGGATGTATGAGCTGATGATGGGGTGTAGACACCAAAGGCGGTGGGGCGGCTGCAGGGGTTGTTGAGGGGACCAACGCCGCAGCTGATACGAATAGGTGTGAGGAATAAGGGTTGTGCGGGGTTGTCATACCACTTGGAGTATGTGGATAAGCCGGGGAAGTTTGATGAGGTTGTTGAGCAGGATGGTGTGCGGGTGCTTATTGACAGCAAGGCGCTGTTTTCGATAATAGGGAGTGAGATGGATTGGACTGAGGATGCACTCAGGTGGGAAGTTGTTGTTATAATATTTTATTATTATTGCTAACATTACTGCAGTTCCAAGTTTTCATTCAAGAACCCGAACATAACAGATGCGTGCGGGTGTGGCGAGTCTTTCACGGTTGGATCGTAGATATATAATACAATTATACCAATTTTAATATTACATCATTACCGATTTGGCGTGGGATATGACATCATCGTTAGTCAGCGCCTCATATAGTGAATTCAGTGTTGCCCTGACAGAGCGATGGACTTTTTCAGCGCCGCTGCACAAGACGGCGACGAGCCACCTCCCCTCGTCGTCAACAACGACTTCAAACCATTTAACGCTGCCGTACACAACACACCATTGACTCCCCCAATAATGCCTCACTCCCCCATGGCCAGCATGTCCCTCGGGAGCACAAAGACGGGTTCTAACTTTGTCTCTGTCAAGCCCGCTGCACTCCCTGCTTACCTCGACGACCCCCAGACGCTCGTTGTCGACATACGGCCACACGCTGCCTTCACAGATGCTCGTCTCCCACGTGCTCTTTCCCTCTCTGTTCCGTCTACTCTCCTCAAGCGACCCCTGTTCTCGCTGGACCGTCTCGCTGACATGTTGCCCTCCTCTGCTGCCCGCAACCGTTTCAATGCTTTTCATGATTCTGCTCGTATCCTAGTCTATGACGCCGACGCTAGTGCTATCCCCGATTCTTCCAATATCCACGGCCTTCTCCGTAAATTCCGCGCGGCCCACTTTACAGGAGAGCTCGCGTGGCTCTGTGGTGGATTCCAATCTGTTTGGAGAGAACAGCGCCACTTGATAGACACAAAGCCCCCCCTCCATGATGACGACGATCCAGACGATGCCGGCTCAGAACCAAACGCAAGCTCACCCATCCTTCGCACGCGCAAGCTCCCCATGACCGCATTCAGCCTCTCTTCCACCACAATCCACATCACGTCTCCGCTCCGTCCCTCAGTGACCAATCCATTCTTTGACGCGATCAGGCAAAACGTAGAGCTACCGCACGGCATTACGGAGCGCATCCCACTGCGCCTCCCGCATCGCGTTCGCAGACGTATCAATGATCTACCTTTTCCTTGGCTCCGAGAGATTGCTAGACGCGCGGACCGTGCCCCAAGAACTCATCATCTGCGCACGCACATGCCCATGCACCAGCTGCAGCTCCCTCACCCGCCGCACCAACACCACGTGCCGTCAGCCTACAACCGGCCCGCCGGCCCCTCGTCGTTCTCGTCCTCGTCCTCGTCGTCGAGTAGCGACTCCGACGCGGGCCCTAGTGCCGCTGTCGTGGATGAGGGGACCGACGCGCTAGCGATGCAGTTTTACCGCATTGAGCTGGCCGAGCAGAGGCGCCTCATGGGCGTCATGGAGCATCATTCCAAAGAGAGCGGCCATCCACCTGTTACAGAGTTTCTTCCTGGAAGGAATTTCCCGTTTAGTATTACGGCAGGGGTGGAGAAGGGGGCAAAGAATAGGTGAGTTAGTTGGGCGTACACTCCCACACCACACTTGTGCACTTGTGTGTGTGATGGTGTAGCGATGTGTTTGCTGAACTTAGTTTTTGATAGGTACCGGCATATATGGCCGTTTGAGCATGCGAGGGTCAAGTTGTGTCAGGGGGGAGAGGGGAAGGGGAAGGAGAGGGCGATGGAGGTTGATGATTATGTCAATGCTTCGTATGTCCAGCCTTTAGGCACGGCTCGGAGGTATATCGCGACTCAGGGTCCCCTGGAGGCGACTTTTGATGACTTTTGGCGGTGCGCTCTAACTATTTATATTCTCAGTTTTGGGGTGCTCATGTGGGTATAGATTGGCTTGGCAGCAGGACGTGCATGTTATTGTTATGCTCACCCAGGAGGTGGAAGGTGCTATGGTCAAGTGTGGGACGTATTGGGCCGATACTGGGACCCGTGAACGGGATTTTGGGATGTTGCATTTGACGCTGCTATCGAAAGTTGGGCTACCTGGAAATGTTGACCTCATGCACGAAGAGCCTGCGCCCCCGCCAAGTGGCTTAGGCTTTGGATTTGGGCTTGGGCTCGGGTTTGGTTCGACACACACGGCTGGGACGTCAAGAACGACGAAACCAAAACGGCGCATCACGACGATCAAGCGGACGTTCAGGCTTGAGCACAGGGGATACCCCAATTCTCGGCCGCGAGAGGTGGTGCAGTTGCAGTTTTTGGACTGGCCGGATATGAATGTACCGGAGGATGCGAGGGGGTTGTTGGGGCTTGTTAGAGAAGTTGAGAGAGCGGTGGAGGAGACGGGGTTTGTCAGTCCAGTGATCGAGGAGGGTGAGAGGATGGGAAAAGGGGATGTCGACCCGATTAGTGGAGTTGCGTGGCATGCCGTAGATGGGAAGAGGCCGGTGTTGTTGCATTGTAGTGCGGGGGTGGGGAGGACGGGGGGGTTCATTGCACTGGATGCAGTGTTGGATGCTATTAGGAGAGAGTTTAGAGAGAAGATGGAGAGGGAGAGGAGGGAAAGGCAAATGGAAATAGAACGGGAGAATATGGATGTGAATGGGCGTTGTAGTGGGGACGCGGTTATGATTCCTTTGCCTGTGTCGGGAGAGCCGAGTCCGACGGGTATTGAAAGCGGAGCGGAGGGGCTTGTTCGTAGCATTGTCGTGCCTTTGCCGATACCGAACGAGTTACAGGTGAATGACACATCCATGGTGGTAGATGGAGATGCGCAGAGGACACAACATAGCGCAGAAAACGTTGAGAGTCCGGTCGAATCTCTGTCCTTGGATACCTCACCTCCACCGACATCGTCCCCTCTTCTCTCCCTTCCCTTCCTTGCCGCGCCTGAAGACGGCACACGCCAGTCAAAAAAGTATCCTCTTACCGCGCTAAAGATGAACATCCCATCCTCGCCAATGTCCATGTCGTCCCCCTCGACCTCAGCGTCGACTTCTGGTTCCATCTTTCCCTCTTTCTCGGACTCAGATAGGGACGCATATCGCTTACGAGGGGGGAGTACGGCCCGCGAGAGCCCACTTGCGACATCCGTGTCTGGTGAATCAATGGATGGTGAACGGGACGGCAGGTATACCAAGGGGATGATGAGCGAGGAACAACAACTGGGCAGAGGACAAAATATGCGATTCAGGACTATCTCCGAGCCGTATAGTCAGGCGCATTCGAGGTTTCAGCTTTCGCTTGGGACTGGGATGAGTTTGGGGTCGTCACCGCTTGCCAGGTCTAGTGAGCAGTCGGCTGTTGTGTCTCTTACTGGGGCGAGCGCAGCGTTCCCTTTCGCTCAGACCCAGCAACAGCAAGGGTCCCCGAATAGTGAGAGACCTAATCACCGTCCGCTCTCGCGTTCATCTCCGCCGATCATCTCAACCCACGTTACTGAGCCAGCGCCCATGCGCCCGCCGCTGCTGACGGCAGATTATAAGCAACCAAGGATGCTAGACAGGACGCCTGTGACTCCTGTAGAGCTAAGTAGGTTTGAGGATCCGATTTGGGAGGTTCTGCTGGATATGAGGGAGCAGAGGATGAGTCTTTGTCAAAGCTTGAGGCAGTATGTCTTTGTGCATCAGGCGATTATTGAAGGAGCCCTGAAGATTGTGGATGAGGAAAGGGAGAGGGGAAGGAAGGAAGAAGGGAAGGCGAAGGGAGTGAGGGAGGTGAATGGGGACGATGATATGAGCAGAGGTAGGCAGCGGGGGAGGCGCGGCGATGGGCTGTTCCCGATTGGATCTGGAGGAACATCTATGATTGAAGGCAACGTCCCGTTTTCGGTATCACCTGAGCCGATACAACGCCCTTCCTCGACATCCCGGCCATCCTTGTCCTTGCCACAAGTGCTCAGTCTCCCGCAGATGCCACAGATGCAGAAGTTTAACAGCACAAGTACGGTTAATGGATTTTCCAGCGACTCGGGATCTGCGGCGTCGTCGACTATGAAGCGAGGGGCTAGCCCGACTGAGCTGCTCAAGGAGGGAAAGAAGGGCGAGGTGCTGCTTTCGAAACGCCCGAGTATCAAGAGGAAGCCGCGTGAGCCGAACTCGAGCCTGAAAGTGGAGACAGAAGGCGGAAACTGTGTTACTTCGGGGGTATTAGAAACCGTGCCACCTTCGCCGAGGACATTTTGATCAATGTTGACTTCCTACAGCGCCACAAAAAAAATTATTTCCATCTCTTGTCGCATATCGATCGTTGTCTCTTTTTGTCGTTTGTCTCTCTCCTGCTCTGAACATTTTCCATCAACCCTAGCTTTGTTGAATACGTCTCGCTTCACATTACACTTGCATATCATGATAACTTAGATTATTAGTAGTTTTCTTTTGTACTTGGCTTATGTTGTATGAGCCCCATCTGATAAATTTACGAACCCGTCGCACTTTTGGCCCCCTCCATACCGATGAAGGTGGATGATTCTCAGGCCTTCGTCACATGTAATGTTTACCTTTGGGCAACTTCCGATTTTGTTATTGACGACACTTTGGACGGTGTATCGGCAAGATGACTTAATCAAAAATCGGTCAATTCTTAGAAATATTCTCGTCACACTAACAATCATTTCCTGCGCCACAATAATGCAGTACGTGTTGGCCTTGTTTTTTTTTTTGCATATTTATGGCCGCTTAGAATAACTTCCCAACTTGCATTTCAATACGTTCAGTAATACCCCTAAAATCAAACTATATGGCCACACAAGAATTCACTATTCAGCTCCTCCAGGATGAGACGGGGGATGCTTCTCCAGATATCGATCCCTTTCTTCGATCTTGCATGAATGTGCATCTGTCGGAAGGGCGACTTTTATAACTTTATCCCAACGTCTGTGGCCGTTCAAAGCGCGGATGGCACGGATGGCTTCGGCGTCGCTGGGCAGATCGACAAAGAGGTAGTGTCCAACTTGACGTCGAGGGAGAGAGCTGGTATCTGCGACGCGGGGTCGGATGATTTTAGAAATCGCTATTCTGTAGGATGGGTCAGACAAGCGGACCCGGGGATAGTAACAGCTTAGGAATGCTCGCATATTTCGAATCCTTCAAAGAACTTCTTGATTTCTGCGTCGACCCAGGCCGGATTTAGATTGAAATTTGGTAAGTTTCCCACAAATACTCGAGCGTCGGTCGAAGCATAGCGGAAGTGCGAGGCGGCTTCTGCCCCAGCTTTTTGCCACCTGTCCCAAACGCGGCCGCGGCCACTTTTCGTAATGATGTTAGCGAAAAAAAAAAGCGGTGTTTAATGCGCCGATATGCTTACGGCAGACGTTCCGCGTGGGCTTTACTGGAGGGAAGTGATTTCCTGCCGCCTTTTAGCGGTGTGGCACGGCGAATTTCACTCTAACTGGTCGTCCAAGCATGTTGTGCTCGTTTAACTCTGATATCGCGAGTTCTGCATCAGCGGCTGTAATAAGATCGACGAAGCAGAAGGAGGGATTTCGCCCCGTGAATGGGTCGATGGCAATGACGAAGTTTTCCCTGAAATATGGATGTTCATTAGCTTTGAGTGCTAGTAAGCAAACAATTGTAATGACACAGGGCGTCCATGGAACAAAGCTCGAACATCCTCTTCTTTCGCGAAGTAGGGCATGTTTCCTGTTTCCCGATTGAAAGATTTTCAATGTGTGGCTAGGAGAACTAGTATACAGTCCATACCAACGTAGAGCCGCCGTTTCTCTGCGATTTTGATCGCACCTGTCAGAGCATCGTCTGTCTGGCCATACTGAACGAGATCTTCAGGGCCAGAAGCCTGCTGATATTCAGCACTAGTGGGAGTAGAAGTTCTAGAGCTTTGAGCATTGTCTGCTCGCCGAAGGTGAGGTGGACGGTAAATTCCTGCCATTATCACGAATTATTGATCGTTTGTAGGCGGCCTAGGGCACGTCAAGGGTCAAATTAATTTTATAGCACACTCTCCGCAGTTCAAGTCAAGCCGCATTGAAAATGTAAATTTGTGATGAGGAACAAAGAGAGACGCGCCATGTGATCACCTCGATCAGCCTAAGGTGGGATGTTGCTTCGATCTACAAACGAAAACGGGACACAGGGTTCCGTACAGTCGATTAGAAGAAGCTCTTGTTATAGTACTAACATGTACTCAAAGCGGTCTTGAAATAGTTTATGGAATGCAAATACGTAAATATATAGCTAGGTCCGCTTGGATTAGCCTGAGGTACAGAGTAGAGAGGCATCAACTATCGAAGAACTGGACACGCAAAGAATGAGAGTCAAGTAATACAAGAAAACACCAAAAAACACGCACGTTTATGGCACCTCTCTCAGAAATTATTGACGAGCCGCCGTGTTGCTTGGCCTCCTTGTTACTGATCAGGCTCATGGTCCGACCGACGTTCTTTACCTCTGACCAGAACTCCTGATTACCGGGTTCAGATTCCAAGCATTTGTCCTTTAACTCAGAAAGGAATCTAGCAGCAAAATGATCAGCATCATATGAGACGTGTTGTAGATCCATTCACTTATTCCATAAGTCGATTTCGTCCTCCTAAATTACAGATTTAGATTTAGAGTCAGCTAGTATTAGTACAAGGCCGGGAAACATACCAGGAGGGCGGTTTCCCTCATCACTTCCATACATTCCAGCAATTCCTTGGTCCTCCTTGATGAGAACGGTCTCATCACGATTTCCGTAATTACCTCCGCAAGATCCTCGACGGCTTTCGTGACCACGTCCCCGCGCTCAATGTTCTTCTTGAAGTCTTTGAGGGGATAAGTGGAACCAATGATTCGACCAGGAGCAACACCACGATCAATTTCTGGAGAGAGCGATCTCGCGGGGGTGGGCAAAGGCTGATTGTTTTGGGGTGCACTGGGGGGTGGAGTAACTGGCTTGTTGACGCTCTCGAGGAGTAGCTCCTCATCTTCATCCTCGTCCTCTGTCTCGCTGTCGTTAGCATTTGCCTTGCCTTTCTCCTTGCTCGGCGAAGGTTCAGTCGATGTTGACGTCTCAGTGATCTGTACCTGTGACATCGAAGAGTGGAGGGCCGGTTGTTTACGATCGAGAAGCAGCAGGTCGTCATCGTCGTCTTGGGCATGAGTGTGGCCGTCTTTCCGTGTTCTGGCAACCTTCTTAGGTACTGTGAAAAGCTAAGCTTGTGAATGAAATGTGAGAGGAATCGACGGACCTTCTTTAACTTTGAATATATTTTTACAGTCTTCGAGAGCATCTCGGGAACGTTTGAGAACTCGCTTAGGTGGTTCGAAGTATTTGACAAGTTCAGGATGTGGGGGTGGAAGAGGGTTGGTGGATAAATCGGAAGCAACTGCGCAGTGGAACATAGCTTGCTTTGTTCGATGAATCGCAGGGTTATACGACTGCAAGGTATCAAACCACGCTACACGATGTCTATGTCTTTGGTCAGTCTGAGCTTAAGCATGAATATTATATTGACTGACCCTTCTTCATCTTTATCTCCAGCATCCATGAGATCCATGCCATCCACGAACGCGTCCATGACGTCGAGCTGTTCCTCAGTAGGGATGAAAGGATGTTCTGTAAGTACGTCACCCTTTTTGTTGACCAAATGATCCAGTGATGCGAATGTGTACTTTCGAACGTCATCCGCAAACGGCATCTATGATTTTGTGAGCAAAGAAGGGACCTCAGCACGACAGGAGATGTTACATGTGCCCAGAGAAGACAGTCACAGTTGTCAAAGACGACTGGAGTTAAAACGCCCATCTTGGGATCCATGCCGTCTTTAGTGACCCATCGCGCAATAGCCATGGCATCTTTCTCAGCCATTGCCTGTACAATCGACGAGAGAGCTGCTTGTTGGTTTGCAGAGCTGGGGTCGGCCCATATGTATTGTACCTCGCCCATGCTGAGCTCACGACGGAACTGCAATCTAAAATGTGGGCATTCACGGATACAGCGAAGGCAGAAATCAACTCACGTTCTTTGCAAGGAAGAAACCACAGATGTCGATACCTTTGCGCGTCGGAAGTCGGGGGAACTGTCCATCGGGACATGGGGCATAGGTGGTCCCGTACTTGAAGCCTTTGACAAGTTCCTCTTTTTCGACTTTCACCACAATGTCTTCTCCCGAAGGCTGTTCAACATCTTTCGACTTCCCTTTTTCCAAAAGGTCTTCGTCGTCATCCTCCATTTTGACGTCTCCATCCGCATCTTCTTTTGTAACATAGTACTCCGATCTCATCTTGAGCTGCGCATATGCAACTTTGGCAGCCTCTCCTTTATCATGCTCCATATCCTGATCCTGATCTTCGCCTGCCTTCTTTGATTTGATGGGACGGGCACCAAACTTCTTCCAACTCTTCGGGCGACTAAGAGCAGTACATTTGCTGGTCTTGATGACGAGCTCAATAGCCTCTTCTGGCCTGACATCGACATCTCCAAGACGGAGATGCGTCGCTGTCAGAGTTGATTTGGTTTGTTTGATGTCAGGCCGAGCTGTTTCCTGCAGAGCTTCCTCGCATGTGCCGACAAGGCCGTTGGTCATCGCTGAAGTGAAAGTATGATAAAATGCTTCATTGGTTTTCTGGTTAGTGTTTTCAGTGAGTCCAGATTCAAATGATAAGGCCGCTGAGTTACTTTCATCGGTTTTTTGGATGATTCAGTATAACCAAAAGTTTCATCGTCAAAGTCCACTCCGCTGCATATAGCGCCGTTAGTACTGCTGTATACAGAGAAGACGGGCGTGTGACGAACATGACAGTCAAACTGATGTCGAGAGAATTCATTTTCTCTACAGTAGCCTCCCAGTCCTCTACCTCAATTGGGCTTTCACCATCGGTTACGAGCACGATCTTGCGTGTCCATGTTTTCTTGGAACCAAGGTAGGTCGCTTGTGTCTCAATGCCAACGATCAAGGCGTCAATGGCTTTACAGAAATAAGCATCTCATCCAGAAAAGGGAGTAAACGCAACGTACGGTCACCAAAGGAGTCGCTTGCTTTAAGCAGGTCAAGTTTGTTCAGGGTTAAGGCATTAGGTTGGGCAATGGGAATGTATTCTGTTACGTGCTCATAACCCCCATTCTGCTTGTTTATGATGTTATCCGTCTCTGTATAGACGTAAGAAAAACAAGAGAATGAGCTGCTATGATGTTCACCTTTAGACCCAAAGACGACAACGCCACATTGGTCGGTTTTGCGGCCATTGAAGATCTATGCTCATTGTGAGTAGGCATCAACAAGGGGAATGCGGGGATGAGACCATCTCTTGGATCTTGAGCTTAACAAACTGGAGCGCCCATTCCAAGTGAGTCATTTCAACCGTTCTCTCTTCGCCATTTAGGCCTGGAGGAAGTTTGACAGTTCTGAGGGTCCTCATTGACGGAGAGGTGTCAACGAGGAACATGGTGACGGTATACTGCGAGAAAATTAGAAGAGGCTGAGGGAGGAATGGGAGGACTTACCCCAGCTCGTTCTGCAGGCATGGTGGTGTGGTTGTGAGTCTACATTGCAGCGGACGCGACGTGAAATCGAGGATCACGTGACTGTGATGTTGTTCTCACGTTTTTGAGTCAGTTGTGACATTTGTGTGACAAGAGAGCTGTGTTGTCTCTTTTACTCGTTCAGCGCGTGACATTTTGGTACTTCGTGGATTGGGTGGTGGACGCGACTGATTTGAGCGTCATTTCCGGCTGCTCACCTTTCCCTCCAACCCTTCCTCGATGTCTGCCCCAATGCTGGCCAACCCAGGTCCTCAGAATATGCACCAACAGCAGGGCCAACTCAGACCACAATCATTGACAGAAATGCAACAATTGATCTTGGTAAGTCTCTCTCAAGATCCCTGCTCGCGCCTCAGCTCACAAAATTTCAATAGCGCGCAAATTTTCTCAAGAAAAATCCCCAAGAACAAAAATCTCCAGGGGAGCTCGACCAACTGCTTAAGTACATCCATGCTGTCTCTCAAGGTAGCTATTTCCCTATCTGTGGCGATTCTGTTACTTAGTTCCTCAGTCCAAGGCCGCCCTCAAGGCCAGCCTTCCAACCTCGGTCAACAGCAGCAACAGTTCCAGCAGCCATCCATGATGAACGGTCACTCCCAACCACTCACCAACGGATCCGCCACCACCTCAATTTCTACTGGTCCTGTACCTCAGGCCATCCCTGCTCAATCCCAGACTCCAGTGTCATTCACATCAGAACAAATATCTTCACTGCGAGCCCAAATTCATGCTTTCAAGTGCCTCAGTCGTGGCATGCCCATCCCCGACAACGTTCAACAAGCTCTTCGTGTCCCCAACACCGCTATACCTGATCTAGAGAAACTCCTCCAGGGGCCAGACGTTCCTTCCAGAATTGTTGCTTCAGCTGTCAATGTAGCAAAGGGCGAGCCAACGCCAATCGCGACTGCTATCGCCGCTATTCCGGAGGAAGTTATCAAGGCTGAGGAAGAGATAGCTGTTGCCTACAACGCAGCGGACATGCCGAAAGGACCGTTTCTTGAAGACGACGTCAACTCTGGAATATACCCCTACAATGCTTACCGTCATCCATTCACTCATCTCAAGCGTGCTCCAGACACTGACCCGACACTTTTTGCGACCCGTCTACAGAGACTTCTCGTCCCCACTATCATGCCCTCTGGCCTCGATGCTCATCAGATACTCAATGAGCGCGACCGTTACATCGAAGCTCGGATTCAGCAACGCATCCGAGAACTCGAAGCCCTGCCGTCAACTATGGGCGATGGTTCTTTCGACGATAACTTTGACCTTGATGACAGCATGAAGGAAGATAAGGATGCCGAGCTCAGTGTTCTGAAGCAACACAATGGCAACACGAACCAGCTCTCTGCCCTCATTCACCCAAGCACCACGGCCCACGGTAAACTACGCGCTGTCATCGAGCTCAAATCCCTGCGTGTACTCGATAAGCAGCGATCCATGCGTGCTCAGGTGGCCGAACGTCTTAACCACAGTGTGATGCTGCCTCTTAACCGCATCGATTTCCGCCGCATTCGTAAACCGACTATTCGAGACGCGCGTAAGACCGAGCAGGCGGAGAGGAAGCAGCGTGTAGAACGCGAGCATCGTGCGAAGCGAAAACATGTCGAGCAGATTAACGTTATTTGCACTCATGGACGCGAAGTTATCAATGCCAACCGCGCTGCTCGGGATCGGGTCGCCAGGCTTGGGCGGTCTGTTATGGCTTTCCATCAACTTACTGAGAAGGAGGAACAGAAGCGTATCGAGAGGATATCGAAGGAGCGTTTGAGGGCGCTCAAGGCTGATGATGAAGAGGCGTACATGAAGCTTATCGACACTGCGAAGGACACTAGGATTACCCATCTCCTCCGACAAACTGATGCTTACTTGGACTCTTTGGCTCAGGCCGTTGTCTCCCAACAGAATGAGAGCGGGCCAGCAGCAGAAATGCACTTCGAGCAGGAGGATGGCCCCGCCACAGAAGCCACATTCGGTGCGCAGATAGCTGAGGACGACATCAACGAGGACAAGAGAAAGGTCGACTACTATGCTATTGCCCATAGAATATCAGAGAAGGTCACGAAGCAACCCTCCTTGCTCGTCGGAGGAACTTTGAAGGAGTATCAGCTAAAGGGTTTGCAGTGGATGGTCAGTTTGTATAACAATCGACTGAATGGAATTTTGGCAGACGAGATGGTGCGCTTTTGATACTCAATTCTGGTCATATGTCTAATGGCTTGGGTACAGGGTCTCGGAAAGACTATTCAAACCATCTCGCTCATTACGTTCCTTATCGAATCGAAGCGACAACACGGCCCTTATCTTGTTATCGTACCGCTGTCCACCATGACGAATTGGTCTGGAGAGTTCGCAAAATGGGCACCTCAAGTCAAAACTATTTCGTACAAGGGCAACCCTTCTCAGCGTCGAGCACTGCAAGGCGACCTCCGCGTCGGCCATTTCCAAGTCCTTCTCACGACATATGAGTATATCATCAAGGATCGTCCCTACCTTAGCAAGCTCAAATGGGTTCATATGATCATCGGTGAGTTGATGAAACCAATTGCTGTGGCAATGAAAATTTATCTTTTGTGCAGATGAGGGCCATCGTATGAAAAATACGCAGAGTAAACTTTCTCAGACTCTGTCGACATACTACCATTCCCGTTACCGCCTGATTCTCACCGGTACTCCTCTCCAAAATAATCTCCCTGAATTGTGGGCCCTCCTCAATTTCGCGCTCCCGAAGGTTTTCAACTCTGTCAAGTCGTTCGATGAGTGGTTCAACACCCCCTTCGCTAATTCTGGAACCGGCGACAAGATCGAGTTGAATGAAGAAGAGGCTCTTCTTATCATTAGGCGTCTTCACAAAGTGCTCCGACCCTTCTTGCTTCGTCGCTTAAAGAAGGATGTCGAGAGCGAGCTTCCGGACAAGGTCGAGAAGGTCATTAAAGTGAGGATGAGCGCGTTGCAAAGCCAACTATATAAGCAGATGAAGAAGCACAAGATGATAGCTGATGGAACTACGAAGGGGTGAGTACCGTTATGTTTGACCTGGGAAAGCTCATCATTCTCATTCCGTAAAGGAAACCCGCCGGGATCAAAGGCCTCAGTAATGAGCTAATGCAGCTCCGGAAGATTTGCCAGCACCCCTTCTTGTTCGAGAGCGTCGAGGACAAAGTCAGCCCCAGCGGTTTCATCGACGAGAAGCTTGTGCGAACCTCAGGTAAATTGGAATTATTGAATCGTATTCTACCCAAGTTCTTTGCGACCGGCCATAGGGTATGTTGTGCCTTCCATCTACACCGCTGGTCAAGATACTTACTCTTCTGTCCAAGGTCCTGATTTTTTTCCAAATGACAAAGGTCATGGATATTATGGAGGATTTCCTGAAGATGTCTAAATGGGCGTACCTTCGTCTCGATGGTGGCACGAAGACTGAGGAGCGTGCATCCTTTGTGCAGCTCTTTAATGCCAAGGACTCGGAATACAAGGTCTTCATTCTTTCGACAAGAGCTGGTGGTTTGGGCCTGAACTTGCAGACCGCTGATACTGTCATCATGTATGTTCGCCTTTTTCTTTCTGTGCAACTAATATTCATGTTGTGTGGTTCAGTTTCGACAGTGACTGGTGAGTCTGCGAATTAATCTATGAAGTTTGAATACTAATGTTTGTCTAGGAATCCCCATGCTGATCTACAGGCTCAGGATCGTGCTCATCGTATTGGACAGACCAAGGCGGTGCTTATCCTGCGGTTTATCACTGAGAAGAGTGTCGAAGAGGCGATGTATCAACGTGCCAGGTACAAGCTTGACATCGATGATAAGGTCATTCAAGCAGGTCGCTTCGATAACAAGTCTACGCAGGAAGAGCAGGAAGAGTTCCTTGTAAATCCATCCCGCGACTATTCTTGTTCTTTTCGCTGACACATTCTAGCGCTCTATTCTTGAAGCTGATCAAGAAGAAGAGAACGAGGAGGCTGGCGATATGAATGACGATGAGCTCAATGACGTTATTGCCCGTTCCGATGAAGAGACGGTCATCTTCCGTCAGATGGACGAAAAGAGGGAGCGAGAGGCGCTTGAAAATTACCGCAACAGTGGTGGACGCGGAAAACCACCACTCACCCTTATTCAGCTGGAGGAGCTTCCCGAGTGCTATCAGACAGATGAGCCCTTCGAGGTTAAGGAGATGGAAGATGCAGTTGAAGGCCGCGGACAGCGTCGGAGGAATGTTGTCAGCTACAACGATGGTCTTAGTGATGAAGCATGGGTGATGGTATGAATTTTCTTTGGCTGCACGTCCACGGATCTGATCAATATGTCTTGATGCAGGCTCTTGAGGATGGCGAGGACATTCAGGAACTGACTGAGCGAGCGCGAGACAGGAAAGACCGGCGGGCGGCGAACAAGCTTCTCAAAGATGCCGACGCATCTAATCGGGGCACGCCTGCTTCTGATCTGGACTCTCGGGGTAGGAAGAGCAAGAAAGGCAAGGCTAAAGCCTCTGACTATGAGCCAAATATTGGCTCGAAGAGGAAACGTGGCATGAAGTCAATGTCGGTGACACCTTCCCTAAACGGTGATGATGATGAAGAACACGAGACGGTAACGTTTCTTGGCATTTTCACGGTTATTTACAGAAGCTCACGCAATCATCTAGAAACGCCGTAAGACGAAGACTGCCAATGGTGAACTTCCCGCGAGTGTCAGGGACCAAATGAAGAAGGCATTTGCGGAGTGCCACCGTGCCGTGCTAGCGTGCGAGGACGATACAGGCAGGAAGCGCTGCGATCTCTTTCGTGAACTTCCGGACAAGCGAGTGAGTAGAACCATTCATTCTAAATTTACTTTTGTTCTAAATCCATCTCAGGACTATCCAGACTATTATCACTTGATCACGCGGCCTATAGCTCTTTCTCACCTTCGCAAGCGAGCTAACAGCAATCATTACAAAACTGTACAAGCCTACAAGGATGACTGGAAGCTAATGTTCGACAACGCACGGACCTATAATCAAGAAGGGTCATGGGTTTATGTCGACGCTGAGGAGATGGAGAAAGTCTTCAACGCTACCTTTGACCGTGTCATAGTCGGATCTGGGTTGCCAGGTGCACCCCCCACCGGCGCTGGTTCTACCTCTGGTTCCTATGACTCCGCCCTTACTCCTATGGATGAAGATGAACGCCCAATTCCGTCTAGGAGTAGGAGCACTGGCCGGAAGCAGGTGATCAGTGATGAGGAGTACCTGACTCCGAGCGACGACGAGTAATAAATTCTCATTTATCTTTGGGGTGTTTCTTGCCTGCTATCACATTTATTAGTTCAACTTTGTACTGGCCTCCTGTATTTTATTCTGTAAAGGACATGAAGCTAATACCGCTGCATGCCGCAATGGACATTGCCCTTCATTTCCAGATTTACTGTCAAACAATGGACGTGCCGTAGGTGAGGCTCGAGGGGGAAGCTAGTTGGGTTAGTATTACTCTGTCATCGATTAGCTCGAATAGCTTGCCCGCCAAGTCACCGATGCTGTAAGAACCACCCAATGTATTGGGGGCGTTTTGCCTTTACGCGATTGACAGCAGGTGTTCAAATTAAGCATTTCAAGTGGAGGCCGTGTAAAACCCTGATTTGGCTCGCTTGGGCGAGGACCAAGCGTGATCTAGAGAGAATCCGGTTGGTCGAGCCGAACAACGTCAGGACTCAGGACGACGGCGTGACTTTCCTTGTGCCTCTTCTACCAAGGGCCGGATTCAATGAAAGGTTACACGGGTAGAGATCTCATGATTGAGGATCTTTCGAGGAGAAATTATTGTGGGTGATGTACATACATATGGATTTTTGAACCCAAAAGATTGGCCATCTGATTTCCTTCGATTCACCACTTTCAGTGTCCGTGGCGCTCTGCGTGCGTGAAGAATAGAAACAAGCCCGAGTCGGCATCGCTATTATAGTGATACTAGTACCGGTTTACTTCCGAGTGCCATTCAACCTCATCCAGCCCTTAGAAGCGTTCATCTCCACCCCAAAGACAATTTTGAATTGAATAGGGTGCGCGAAGCGCGAAGGAAGGACGACGTGGACAGATGGCGATCTACGCCTGCGCGCCCGTTTTTCTCGTGCACCCCCGAAGCTTCCCTCAGGGTCGAAGCGATAAAGTAGGATAAAGTACGGTATCTCAATGGGTCGGAACCCTGAACATGGAGAATCTTGGAGGTTTCTGAGTTTCCATGCCATGCGACAGATGAAGGTCATTCATTGATACGTGATCCATCAGTCGCAAGGGACCCTGTCCATCTGTCTCCTGACACACCAAAGGCGCCCGAAGAAGGGCGTTCCCTGTAAAGTGTCTACCAAGTCTTTGAGTCTTGTGGCCTGCGGGCTGAATATGGCACAGATCTAACCATACGAGATCCTTTATGTAGCGCGGCAAAAAAAGTGAATGACGATATAGAGTTCCATCAACAGATCCAATACAAAGATTCATCCTGAGTACACTAAAATCCGACTGAGTCTACAAGCAGACCAGCGTCACTCGGACATGAGGTCGATCCAGACCCCCATGAAAGCAAGGGTCATTTCCCACTACTGCCAGCCGCGGCCTTCGCTGCCATCTCCTCCTCCTTTTTCTGACGTTGAAAGAGAATTAACGCACCAATTGATAGATCTCTCGAGGTATCAGACACACCTTTTGCTTCGCTCTCAAGATGTCGGCATCGCTGTAGATAAGCAAAGTGTTAATTATTTCGTATATTGTACGTGACATTGAATCGACTTACGCCTCCTTTCTCTTCGCTAGCGAAGTGGCACTTTCTTTAGGTTTTTTAGCATTGGCTGCCGCTTTTTTCTGTGCCTTGGCACGGTCCTGGTCACGCTGATTTCCGCCTAGTTAGCCAAAGATGAAGTACTCTCAGTGAGCGGGCACAAGCGCTGTATAGATTTAAAGAAAGGTACAGAATGGGCTACTTACGAGTCATTGTCCACGTTGTCGTGGAGAGTTTGCTAGTGATCGCTTGAGCATGGAAACAGAAATTGATTCGGAGATGTTTCTGAGTTTTAATACACGTGGCATCAATATCTCCTAATTGCCGAGCCGCTCAAGCCGCAAGTAAGCTCCGCGAGTACGCGCAGCATAACATGCAACACCCTTGACCCTGAGCTACCATCCGACTAGGAGGCGAACGTATTTAGAGATCAAGCGCTAATTGGTGACACGGGTTCTGTGGATTTGACCAGGATTTGACCATCAATGCATTTGCCCTAAATCGAGTTGAACGGGCTAAGGTTCTTGACTTCGGGCATGTGACTCACGGTGGCAGTGAATGGTTATTCCGAGGCATCGCCAAAAGGTGTATGTAGGTGGAAACTGTTGAACCTGAGTTTAGTTTATCACACGAATGCTGCAATCTCCGCCAAGGATGATATAGGCTCCGGGCGTGGAGAACTGAACCACGTCTTGTGCCCCTTTAGGCAAGTCAAGAGGTCAAGGGTCTGTGTGGTATGTTGGATGGAGTGCTTTGCCGGACGACCCGGGCCATGGCACCCCTCTCGGTTTACCTCAGTCCGAGCTGCGGTAAATTATTTGTGAAGAGGTGGGGTTGACAGCACATGATATTCATGTGTTCCTGATGGAATGGAAAACTAGGTATAATGGGTTGAAGATCAGAAACAAAGGAGGGTCAAGGTCGACGGCCACATTGGAAGATGACCGTCATCCCTTGTTTTGTTTTCTTTTTCTGAGAGACAGGAGATGCGATAAGATGTGCTGCTGAGTAATTTTGAGGTGCCTGAGATATAGCCGAAGCTAGATCATTGCTTCCCCAGAACCGGGGGAACGGAAGTCGAAGGATGAACATCCGAGATTAATCGGGAAAGTTTAAAAACAGGCGGTCGCGACGTGTGGTGCGGCAATCAGCGTGGGTAATAATTACATACGGTAGGGATCTAGATTTGTGCGGAAGTGATTCTTATTCGGCTCAGTATAGGCACGCGGCCGTTTCGATACCAAAATGACACAAAAAATGACATCTTAAACTTCCCTGCAACGCGAGATCCCATCTCTTTATTCCAACTTGATCGCCATGATCGTGCGAGGAGCCGATTGTTGGGCCCTGATCTCTTTCCCGTCCATTATATATATCGCCACCCATACTAGCCTATTGACTTTTTCTTTCCCCCTCAACTTCCCTCAAGGAGCTATGTCTCTCCGCCATCCACCCCGTCCCTCTGACCGCGACCGTCCTCATGACGGTCCCCCTCCTCCTCCTCATCTTATCACACATCCCCCTCCTCCCCCTCATCTCAATGGTGCCACCCCCACCGTCCCTAATGGTACATCACCTGCCACTCCCGCAGCAATTCCAAATCCGCCCTCTACTTCTGTCATCCAGAAGCTCAATCTTGCCAACGAGCAAACGTGGCTCCTAATAGGTCACATTTTTTCCCCCCCCCTCAATAAAATTCCATCCCCTGATCCATCCCTCTTCAGGTCGTGTTGCCGAACAGATGGGCGATTTGGAACATGCCCTGACCGCATACGAAAATGCCCTGCGACACAACCCCAACTCCATGTCCGGACTTACACAGGTCGCTGGAATATTCCGGATCAAGGAAAATTATCCGAGAGTGAGTTGCCACTCCCCGCGGAACTCCGATAATTCTCCTTGTTTGCTCTTGCTTACTCATGACGTATTAGGCTGTTGAATACTTCCAGCGCGTCCTTAGCCTTCAAGAAGACAATGGCGAGGTCTGGAGCGCCTTGGGTACGTCTTCACTTCTTTCTTCTTCCTCCCCGCTGATATATTGCTACCTAGGCCACTGTTACCTCATGCAGGATGACCTACAGAAGGCCTATTCCGCTTATCAGCAAGCACTTTACCTTTTGCCTAATCCAAAGGTAATGTCTCTTCTTTCCACCCTTCGTCTTCCTCATTCATCTCCGTTTAGGAGGATCCAAAACTCTGGTACGGCATTGGCATTCTATACGACCGCTATGGGTCCCTTGATCACGCCGAGGAGGCCTTCTCATCCGTACTACGAATGGATGGCGGTGAGTTTCCCTCTTAATCCATTACGCTATTTCCTAATTTGTATTATCAGAACTCGACTTTGACAAGACCAACGAAATTCTATTCCGCCTCGGCATCATCTACAAGCAGCAGTGCAAGTATGATGAGTCTCTAGTTTGTTTTGATCGCATCCTCCGTAGCCCTCCAAGCCCCCTCGCACATGCCGATATCTGGTTCCAGATTGGTCATGTCTATGAACAGCAGAAGGATGTAGGTATTTTCCCCCACGTCTCGTCATCTTTGGCTCACATAGATCCAGCATGCTCGGGCGAAAGACGCATACGAACGTGTTGTCATGGATAATCCTGGTCACGCCAAGGTCCTCCAACAGCTCGGATGGCTCTATCATCAAGACGGCACAACTTTCCAAAATCAGGACGCTGCCATCACCCACCTCACTAAGAGTCTCGAAGCAGGTGAGCCCCTGGTTCCTTGCTCTTCCGAATTTGACGCATGATACTAATTCCGATTTAGATCCTTCTGACGCTCAAAGTTGGTACCTTCTTGGTCGAGCCTACATGGCTGGCCAAAAGTACAACAAGGCATACGAAGCCTATCAACAAGCTGTCTACCGAGATGGCCGCAACCCGACCTTCTGGTGCTCAATTGGAGTGCTCTACTTCCAGATCAATCAGTTCCGCGATGCTCTCGATGCATACTCGCGGGCTATCCGTATCAACCCCTATATTTCTGAGGTCTGGTTTGATCTTGGAAGCCTCTACGAGAGCTGCAACAATCAGATTTCGGACGCTATCGATGCTTACGCACGGGCGAGTGAACTCGATCCCAGCAACCCAGCGATCTCTCAACGCCTTCAACTATTGAAGACTGCACAGGCCACGGGAGGACAGCTGCCAGCTGCTCCTGGTCCCCAGGATGTCCACCCAACTGCCTATGCAAGCTCCGTTGTTCCTCCGCATGGCCTTTCAGGGCCTCCTTTACTCCTTCAGTCGTCTGCGCATCGCCCTCCTCTCCGTTCAGACTCGAGGGGTCCACCCAATGAAATTTCTCTTCCTCCACCCTCCCACTCGTCCCCAGGACCGTTCAGAGGCGGCCCTCCACCGCCCATAGTTCTCGATGAGACGAGGCACCCACAGTCACACACTCCCCTGGCTCCCATGGATGTTGATAGGCCTCTTCCTCGTGAGGCGCGCGACAGTCGTGATTATACCGGACCACCGACACGGGATGGTCCAGCTCGAGGACCTGTTGGCCACCACAGCTTGCTGCTACAACATACCGCGCCTCAACAAGGGGGTGAGATGCCTCCTCATCAACAAGAGTCCTATTTCACTCGTTCTGGAAGGCCCCTGTCGAGGTCTCCGTCTCCTTCACATGTCGCGGCCCGTGGACGCTCTCCGCCACCGCCACCTTTCCAGACCTACCCACCGCGTCAGCAAGTTGGGCCAGCTCAACCCAGTGCCGTGCCGTCTCAGAGGTCTCCAAGAATGTACCCTCCCGCCCGACCCATGGAATCCGAGGTATGGGACCGCCGTCCTCCACCTGGCGATCATCGTGAATGGGATAAGGAACGCGAGGTTCGTGCGCGTCATGGTCCCGAATACCCGCCACCTCCCCAGCAACAAACGTTCTACCCTCCTCCGCGCTCTCCTGGGCCGGGTCATATGCGCCCTCATTCGCCCCCTGAACCCTCTCCTCGGTCACATCCTAATCGGTACTGGGAATCCAAGCCACCTTCGGGTCCGCCACCGCCACACGCTTCCCATGGCCGACCACCTTCTCCCCCACCTCATCACGAGCCCCCTACGCGGCGCTATGATCCGCGACATGATGCTCCCCGAGAGCAGCGCGAAATTGACGAGCGGAGTTATGCTGGATCCCCGGACGGCCCCCGAAATGGGTCTCGCCACCCTTCGCAGATTCTCGTTGGGAACAACAACAGCATGCGGGGATCAGAGAGCCCACGTCCCGAGCAGAAGGGGCGCCGTCGCGGTGCCAAGGACAAGGAGCCTGAACCTCCCATGCCGCCACAAGCCCCTCAGCAGGCCGACGCCCCGAAGAAGGAGAGGAAGAAGCGCGCTGTCAAGAGGTCGAAGGACGATCGAGGCTCTGAGACACCGAAACCTTTCGGCCCCGGCGAAAGAGGAGGCCCATCTGGTATGGGCGCCTACAAGCTGCCTGGTCCGTATTTGAAGGGTCCTGGGTCCCCGGAGGTCAGCTCCAACGGTTCGGGCTCGTCCAGATCGGTTCAACCGTCACCGACCAGCGCGTCGGTGCGGCCACCATCACGGGCTCTTGATGAAGACTATGATGAAGGTGGTGTTACAGACGCCTTGATGAGTCTTGCATCGTATCGTGCCCCGCCAGCGGGTGAGCCATCACATTCCCCCACTATTTCGTCCGGAAGCCGCCATAGTCATTCATCCCCACGACCGGCTGCGTCGCATCGAAATTCCGTTTCTTCGACAAGGAGTCATGTCTCACCCCCTGCACAATCTGCCTCGCTCAAGCGTCCCCTGAGCCCAGGCTCTGACGAGATGTCGGATAACAAGCGCTCGCGAGTGGATAAACGTCGCGCGTCTTCGCCCTCCGGTGGCCGCGGCACTCCTCTTCCTTCTACTCGTCCATCTCCGATCCCTTTCAGAACTCAGCCAGTGCCCGTCTCGCATTCCCCTGATTCTCGCCAACCGCATGATCCTTACCCACCGAGCCCCCCTCTTCCCTCTGTGCTCCCTCCTCATCCCCGTCCTGTCGGAGCTGGGTTGTCTTCTTCCACTCATGGGGCCAACATTGCTCTGCCTCCTATCGCTACCCTTTCGCCGCCGTCAACTGTGCCATCCCCTGGGGAACGTGAGCAGCGCGAACGCGACGATAGGATGCAGGTCGATTCTCATCGCTCGATGTCTCCTCCATCACGCAAAGAGAACGGGAACGGTGGTCCGATGGAACATGGTCCTATCAAGACATCGTCGAGATCCCCTCCCGCGAAGCATACTCCATCGCCATCATCGGAGAAAGCATCTTGAACCCAGGAATTTCAAATTCCCTATTATGCTGATTAGGATATACATGATCTTATGACCTATTCTTGTTCTCATTCGATTTCTGTCTGCGTCGTCGCCACAGTCACACCATACCACTACCTTGTATTCCATTATATGTACATGATTTATCTTGCATCCACTTACACATACAGTAGAACAACACAATGAATCACGTTTCACATCTCGCACAAGACTAAGCGATTTTGAAGTTCCAAGTTGGACATGCCTTTGCTATACATGAACAGCAGGCCATTTCAATTCACCGGCGGTTCCGTCAATTGATCTGACGTCGTTACCCAAAAAAGCTTAGACATCGAAAATTAATTGTTATTTTCTTGCCCTGAAAGGCTGAAACTAGCTGTCATTTTACTGTAGTGCGAATAAGACAAGGAAGCATTTTTGCCAATTGAAATCGAAATCTGACGTCGACTAACAACCATCCAGAAGCAACCCTATAAATGTTAGCGATCAACGCGACAAGACGGCGCCCGAGTGCCTGCGGTATATGTATGGCCACATGCCCCTGTCAATATGTCAAGCTTTTGCCCATGAAACAGCGCGCCTGTACCGCGAAATCGTTTGAGCGTGGGGTATGTATCTCCTGGGGCCCTGCTCAGTTCTGATTAACATGAATGGAAACAGAATACGCGCGGGTGGTTCCTTGTTACAGATCAAGATACGCACATGCTATTAGTGGGTATTGAGTAGATGATCGATGACGGTTACCAATCTAGTATAGTACTAAAAGAGCACTTGACGAGGGAATCAGGATGGGGTCGATGGAATCGGGGCATCAGTAGGAACGCGGGTGATGGTGGACTTGGGGCCCTAGGTAAAATAACTTTTCAGAGACGGTTGACAGGGTTTTTTGCGTGCTCGGATGCATTTATATTGAGGGCAAGCACACGGAAGGCTAGACGATGTACCTCCGCCACCAAATGTGATCACGGGTAGGCTTCAGGGCGGTGAGGAACATGCAACTGTAGCCTGGCCGGAGATCAATCCAGTGTAGATACCGTTCCCTGTCACGCTGAAAGCTGTAAGTAGTAGCCGGAGATCGTGCAGGGATCATCGATGACGCCTGATATCAAACATGCCGTGTGGGTGAATTGGGGGGTTAGGACACGAGATTGGAACAAGAAAGATTAGGGCTTTTGGAGATAAATCTGTGTTATGACGCAGCGTGCAGGGCGTTGGCTGGCGTTGGGTGTTTCAGATGGAGCGGAGAGATACCGGTTATTTGTATCCTACATAGGATCAGGACGGAAAATCACCGCCATTGCTCTGCACCGTCATAATAGGGTGTTTCTTGGTGGATCTGGACTTATCGACATTGCAATATACTTATTTGACGCGTGCGTCGCGGGTCAGGGTCTTAGTACCAGGTTACTTAAGCGATGGGAACCAGGTGATTTAAAAAATCATTAATCAACGCCGACGCCGACTTGCATTTGAAATTCGCGCCCAAAAACTTCAGAAGCACCTGTCAGGCTACAAAATGGATAATTTTAGCGTGAAAGATTCAATCGAATTTGAAGGATGGAGACTTGCCTCAATTCGGAGTCGAGACGTGGACGTGCGGATGGATACCGGCCAATTGCGCGGCGCATACTATCTGTGCCACCAGGGGATTTTGATGGGCCACAGGAGGCCACAAGTATAAGGCCTAGCCATGCTCAGTTCGGAAATTTTATATAAGTCCTGATCAACAGACCAAAGCCATCCATATTAAATGGGTTCAAAGCATGTTCAAGGTACATTTATGAGAGGGCTCTAGAATTGTGACAGAACCTAGAGCAAGTCGGACTCGAGGCCTGAAGCTTAGGTACAGGATGTTTTGAAGCAGACAGAAATTGAGGGAAGATATGGTGCGATCCCAATTTGGAAGTATTTGTTGCACGTGGACCCTGATCATCACCTGAACCTTTCCTTCGTCGTCCTGCAACATCCTCTCGCGACAGGGACATCCGCCTCAATTCTATGACTTCCGACTCTTCTCCCCTCGGATTACAATACCCTTCCTCTCCATTTACTGAGGTTGTGCAGCATGCATCACTCGCACCTGAACCTCTAGCACCAAACTTTTTGGCTGATGATGGCACTAATGGAGTGGATGAACCAACAATGATTGGGAGCGAGGAATTTTACGGGCTTGACAGGGACGAGAAGACCAACATGGAAGACCAACGTTCAACCACAGACGAGAGCAACGAGCCTAGTGTGGATGAGGAACATTCTGAAGTGTTGGACCCTCTGCGGTCGCGACCTGGAGCGCAGGACCTGACCGTAGTGGTTGAGGATGGTGATATCACAGACTCTGCATTGGATAACTTGTACCTACCAATGGAGAAGAAATCGTCACCTGATATTGCAAGGCGTGCTTCTCACCTTCATTTGAATCTCAAACCGCCTTCGCCTCAGCCATGGGACCTCGTTGACCCTCCAGACACCGAAGAACCTAAGGGAAATCACGATTATTATTCGACATTGGGCTCTCGCAGGTTTAGGACTTTGCAGAGCACGACGTGCGTTTTTTTAATATGCTTGAATGCTTGCTGTAGACTCACGCTTAGCCTCCTCACCCCCAAAATCTTAACTTGCTATTTTATGTTCAGGCACACTCGCCCTTCCATACCCAAGTCGTCGTATTATTTTGGCCCGCCGCCGTCAGACTCTGCCTTTTTCAGTGCTCCAGTCGGCCAAATCGGGCTACACCACCCTCGCGAAATTATTCGAATAGAACGCGACTATACCGGAGGGGAGCTCGTACAATTTGCGCCCATATACCCTCTTGAGCTTGAGGGCCGAGTGCGTGTTTTCTGTTGGGAAGCACTGCTGACGGACTTACGGTTCACAGATAACACCAACACATTTTCTGGAATCAATAAACGCTATCAATGAGCTTCTTATTTCTGCACACAGCCTCCGGCATTCGTTTTTGGATAACACACTAGCCGTAATGACCTTGCAGGTGTCACGGCTGTTTTTGTCTTCACACTATGAAAAGGCAGGTGCTGTTCCTCGAGCAATTACAAGTAACGCCTAACATGAATGATTTAGGAAATGCAACAACTTGAACATCTGGTGGATTCTCTTAATATCGAATTATATAATCCGGTTGGATTGAACATCCTGTGGCCGCGGAACGTGGCGTTTCTTTATGTACGTTTTTTGCTCGAGTCCGATAATGTCGCGTGGTCAACTGACCTGATTTTCAATAGCTCGAGATCGAGTACTACGTCAGTCATCCTTGCCCCTTTCCGAATGCTCACTGACTGGCTGTTGATTCAATAAGTGATCCTTCTGATCGTAGAGCAACTGATTGTTGATGTTCCCCCAATATGGACACCACGACCACACCAATACGCCAAGTTCCCTTACTTTGCGATTCTCGAACACATGGATCTCGTCACCTGGCCAGGCCCTGAGCAACAGGGTATTCCGCATACCTTCGAAGGTTCGCCAACTTATCCGCACTACTATCGTATTGTATGCCTTCATAATAGATATACCCTCCGTTCCATGCGGTTTCCTTCAGGACCACCTATTCATAAGTTGCAGATCTCTATCAACTGAGTCCATATTGACGAGCATGCGTCCGAAGAATAAGGGCCATCGCCGCCACAAGTGATGTTGACCGCCGGACCGACGGTCTCCGACGTTATCAGGCCCGTGAAAAGCTCTCGGAAGCGAAGGATTTCGGCAGACGCAAGTCACTTTCAACTGGCCCCATGATGCGCAGTAAGTACCCCCCATGATTGTGTTTTGATGTCGACGAGACGAGGGCATTCAAATTGCATAGACGACAACGTACGATCGCGACATATCAGGAGAGACCTTCATATCGGTAGCTTTTGTGTGACAGACTCATGGAATATGGCCTACTTGCACCCGCAATAGCATTTTTTGTGCACCTTGCTGCGCAGGATGCGGGGCATTGTCCAAGGTTGCTCGGAAGTTGTTCGGAAGGAGTGACGTAAGCGTAAGAGGTTTCTAGACGGAGGAATCAATGCTCCGACTCCGCGATAAGATGGCCAAATTCAAATAAAAAGGAGGAGGAGCATAAGAGTCTGGGTGCACAGACTAGCTGAACGCGATCGCGGAGGATGGTGGGGAAATTGAATTTTTTTAATTGGAGGAAAAAACAGTAACCGGGTGATAGTTGAGGAGATGAACGGCTTTGCAAGGCAAAGAGACAGAAAGAGAGTGCGGATTAGACGGAGATAGAAGACCGTTCCAGGGCCAATGGTGCTTGAGGGTACATACTTCGCTGGGGTTGGTCGGCAAGAGGCGACGTATGTGCGGGGAGACGGCCGTGGAATAAAGTAACGTGACGGGTATGCCTGATGCTTTGTCATGACTCAGCGGTGAGACCAAGGTTATCTCTCCCCCGACCACCATCCATCCTCGACCGACCGTACACGCCATCCCCTCCTGCTGACTACATATATCCCCCGCTATTTGCTTACTATCCTTATTCCTGACAAATGGAGTCTTACATCGACAATACTCCCCTCTGGGACCTTTCTCAAGCCTCCAACTTTTCTCAGCTCCCCGATGACGACTTCCTTGCCCTCCTCCAAAAGCAATTTTCCGCCAACGCCATGCCACAGGATGGCGGCTTTGTCGACGGTATCAATCCTCAGAACATCTCTCGCTATCCTTTACCAACAATGACCCCACCTTCGGAGGACAGCAGTCCCAGCCCTCCTAATCTGAATGATTCTGGTGGGAATGATGATCAGAATGATACTGCTTTGAAGAGAAAGGCAAGTGAGGGTGACTTTGAGGACGATGGCCCGACCTCCAAGTCGCAGCATACAAGTAAGCTGCTGCACATTCGCAAAGGGTACAAATCTAATAGTACCTTAGCGAATAAGAAGTCAACAGCAGCAGCACGCAGGAAGTCGACAGGCGCACCAGCTCCCGTGAGTAGTCTTTATCCACGATCTACAACCATTAGTGACGTAATATATCATCAGCCCAAAGATGAGACCCGTTTGTTGAAGCGAAAGGAGCAAAATCGCGCTGCACAGCGTGCCTTCAGAGAGCGCAAGGAAAAACATGTCAAAGACGTGAGTGTCATCCGCCCTCGTAGCTGCCCTTGATTTTGACTCTTTTTTCCTATCAGTTGGAAGACAAGGTCGCTGCACTCGAAACAAAGAACGAGCAGGCCCAATCAGAGAATGAAAATCTCCGTGATCTCCTCAGCCGCCTTCAGCAAGAGAATATGACTCTTAAGCAGTCCTCATTCACTTTTTCAGTTCCCAAATCAGACGGCACTGCACCTGAAAACGCTCAAGCATCAACCTCCTTTGCATCCCAATCAACAGAATTTTCTTCATCCCCTTCTTCCTCTACGTCACCAATTTCACCCACCACGTCTCCGACTGCGTCTCTGCCCTCGAAATTGACACATCCTTTGGAGTGGAGTTCGCTGTCAAGCTTCGATCCGAATATGCTCAACCTTCTCGATGATATTCCACAACCCACGGCTACTGATGGCGCAATGCAAATGGACTTTGGTTTTGGTTCCAATGGCTCGGGTCTCCCTTTCACCACCATCGCAAGCAACCCCATGTTCATGTCTTACGCCTCGGCATTCGATTCCCCGCTTCCCGCTCCTGCGCAGACCGGTGATACAAATTTTACTGTTGACTGGAGTAATTTCTCCTCTTCTTGGCCATCTCCGCCGTCGCAAGACACTACTTCGTTGGACGACCTCCTAGCAACATACGTGGCACCTAATGGTGGTGCTTTCCCATACATGCCCACTCCAGTGTCATCGGTGGCATCGGAGAGCCCTGTGACTCACCACGCTAATGTCAACGCTGTCAGCGCAAAACAATCTCCCAGCTCTTTCTCATCATCGTCATCACCATCGTCATCTTCCTCAGACCCACTCTTTGATACCCCACGAGATAGTTCTGCATCAGACTCGGATATTCAAGAAGGGGAGGATATCAGTAAAGCATTTAATGGCAATGCCGATGAGTGTCCCAAGACAAAGAGTGAACTGGCCGAACGAATATCAGCAGCGGGATCGTCACCTTTTGCACCTATGCCCCTGCACAAGGGCTCCGATCCAGTGCTAGGAAACGTCATCATGTGCGAGGGTACTAGCTTCCCAAAGACGCCCAAGAGTGACAAAAACGTCGAGGTACTGAGTGCATGGCGCAGCATCACGTCAAATCCAAGATACAAAGTAGGTTTCATCCGCCCTTCACAGTACTCGGATTCTTATACCATACCAACTGCAGGACATTGACATAAACAACCTGTGCTCGGAATTTACAAGTAAGGCGAAGTGTGATGGTCACAAAGTCGTGCTTGAGCCGCAGGGAGTTAATCACATACTCCAAAATCTATCGGCGCCCAAGAAATAGTGTCCTTGGAAACACCCACCCCTGTGGTCGGTCAGTTAAATCCCGTAACATAACGACATGGCCATTCTCGAATTAAAGAACAAGAATACATTCCCTGCCCCTCGTTCTATCTGCCCTCTCATTTGGGCTTGCAGGCTAACCCTTTTCATCGGCTATCCACGTGGATGTGTCCGTGGACCAAATGGCTTGCCATCCCTGTAGATTTCTTTGTGTCAACGTATCACCGCTGCCTTCGACACAGGGCTCCGTCTTCTTACTCTATCGTTCTCCAACTTGTCACTGGATCCTTCTCTCGGTCTTCTCTCGATGTATCTACCACGTTGTACACTCAGCTCACTCATTCCTATCGTGTTTGAATCGCCCACCACTACTTTATACGAGGTGCGCAGGGATGGTTGTGATCTGTAATTCTGCAATTTCTTCACATACCTGTATGCGGGATCTTTCGGTATCGTATATATTTTGTACGGCTCGATTCGTGCAGGGACGCGCCCGCGTCTCTTCCCTTTCACTACCCCTGTCGTACCCTGCGCACTGTATTTGTGTCCTCATTATCGTATAAATATATATCATGTTGTTGTCGAATAATAAAAATTGCGGATTTCAATGCACGATTGAACCCATTGTGTTGCAATTGGTGATAAGCTTTACACTGGCTGGTGTTTCTAGATTTTGTGATGAACCTTTCAGATCTACAACCGTGTGATCATTAGACGAAGATTAGATAGATAGATAGATGTTTCCTCGACAGCAGCCTCTTTGCATTGATTGAATGATACTATGTATGCGCATGTGGTATGATGTGTGTAAATGCGTGTCCAGGAAGGTAAGATAGCACGTAATAGTCACGAGCCTAAACCAGAAGAGACAGACGAAGCAAGGAGACACAGAACGCTGTTGGACGTGTGGATCGAACCCCTGGGCGAAATGGACGATCCAAAAAGAAATACTTGACGCCCGTTTACTTGAGATGCAAGGAAGCGCCCCCTTCCATCCGCCTCCGCCGTCGGGTTGGGGTCTGCAAGTCATCATCCACTGGCAGTGCGACTCTACTCTTCGAAGCTGTGCGGCCCCAGCTCGGGGTTGGGGCAGGGGTGAGGTAGCCTGGACCCGGACCGAAGTGAGGCGGGTATGGAAGGGTAGCCTGGGCTTGTAACGGGTGGGCCTGAGACGCAGAGGGTGCGGCATGGTGCTGCCGCGCGCGGAAGAGGGACAATAATGAGTTGATGAAAACTGTCAAAAATGACAGGGAGGTTAAGGTGAAAGCCTGGCCGGGTTAGGAGAGAGAGGTGGAGTGATCGATAAGGTCAGGCCGGAACAAAGGAGGAGAAGGAAGCAGGTGAAGTATTGAACGGGAAAAATGGAAGAAAGAAGGGGGAGAAGAAGGACATGTGATCAGATTATTGTTTGGAGAGAAAAAAGGCAATAAAAAGACTTACTAGGGCTTTCCAGCTGATTGGCTCGACGAAGCCATTCACAACCTCAGCAATCATCTCGGCACCGACTTTGGCACGACCAACGATCGCTGGATCGCGGTTCATGCACGTCTTCCAGTTCTCGCATTGCTGTGCCATGGCTGGCACCGCGTTCCTCTCACAAAGATTTGTCTTGAACTGCAAAGAACAGATGGAAATTTCCTGGATGATGTCTGATGCGTTGACAGGTGTAATTGTGGGTGGTAGAGACGTTAATAGTTGGAAATGAATGACTCGACTCAGCAAAGGATTACTTTTGAGAAAAGAAGAACGTACCCATGGAATATTCTGATATACGTTGTTCAACATCCCGCTGGACGGTCAGGATAAATTGGACTACCAAGTAGAGGAAGAGCAATATGAGTGACAGGTTGAATAAAAATTGCAAGTATCTACAATTGAAACTCGTTAGGCTCAGCGATGCAAAAAAAAATCATTTGATACGGACCCCAATAGGATGTACGGTAGATCAGACTGTGGAGGTGCCGCTGCGGGCATGTTTAGAGTGTAGTGGTTGGATGTGTTCTGTACCAGTGCTTCTCCTTCCTCGTCGCTATCAAACACATCCTCATCCTCAGAATCCATGTCTCTGTTTCTCCTACGACGCGCCTGAAAGCTCTGGGCCTTTTGTCGCGCATTGAAGACGCGTCGAAGACCGCCCACTGCCACCGCCCGACCAGTCTCGGGTTTTGCTTGCTCCTCGCCCTTATTTGGGCTAGGCTCAGACATGTCAACGTCCTTTGTCTCTGGAGTGTTCGGGAATGCCTTTTCTGGCGAAAAAAATGGCGGTGGCTGCCATGGGGGAGGGTTGGGAGTTCGTGGTGTCGCGTTTTGGGCAAATATGAAGGGTTGACCTTGATTGGAACCAAAAATGGGAGGATTCGGTTGTCCAAACGGTGTCGTCGGTGGATTAGCCTCATCGTGAGGACCTATTATCTCAACCGTAAGCCATAGTCGATAAACAAACGGCAAAAACATACGTTTTCGTGGTGTCGACAGATCTTCTACCTGTGACCAGGAGGGTTTTACGGACGGGCGATTCGTCCACTCGTAGTCCATGGGGCCCTCAGTACCTCTGGTAGTGTGGGTGGTGCGCGACATGGTGGCCGTCGACAAAAGTTTGGTTTGTTGACGCGTCTGATTTCAAAACGTGTCTTCCAAACCATCACTCCATGGCCACCTCTCTCCTCCGCTCCGCTCTTCCCTCAATACGAGCCCCCATAGTGCCCATATACCGACGTTGCTTCCATCCACTAGCTGGCCAGTCGCTCAAGGAGATACACGACCAATGGGCGACTCCGCCGTCAGCAAACCTCGTGCCTATGGTTATTGAGCAAACGGTATAGCTCCCAAGATACGTATCCTGAACCTATCTCATGCTCAGTGATAGGGTAGGGGAGAACGATCCTACGATATATTCTCGCGGCTCCTAAGAGAGCGTGTCATCATGCTTCATGGTCCAGTACGCATGTTATTACCCATTTCCCTTCAACTACTCATCGCCCATTTGCAGATACGTGACACTGACTCCACACTAATTGTTGCTCAACTTCTGTTTCTGGAAGCCGAAGAGACGTCAAAACCTATACATCTCTATATTAATTCACCTGGTGGAAGCGTAACAGCTGGTCTAGCGATATACGATACAGTAAGTTCTTGAACAGTCGTCCATTTAGTATGCATAACCGGGGTTTCTATAGATGCAGGTACATGGGCTGTCATACAAGAACCTTTGCACTCTCACTAACTTTCGTTGGTTAGTATGTCTCTTCCCCCATACATACTTACAGCCTAGGGCTGGCTGCATCCATGGGATCACTTCTTCTTGCCGCTGGCGAGAAAGGAAAGAGGCACTGCCTACCAAATGCGAGCATCATGATCCATCGTAAGTGCACTTTGCCCCATGGCAACACCCAATTGACGATCATGTCTATGTTTGAAACAGAACCTTCCGGCGGTGCCTCGGGCCAGGCTTCGGACATTGCGATACACGCTCGAGAGATCCTCCGAGTTAGGCAACTCCTTACCGGCATCTACCAAAAACATTGTTCGAAAGAGGGAGAGAGTGAGGCCGAAGGCCTCGCACGATTTGGTACGCATGTACGACATCAGGATACGATGTGGCGACTAACCAGGGCGTGGATCTATGTAGAACAGGCTCTCGAACGAGACTATTACATGACCGGTGCGTTGAACCTTCCATGAATTATTTCATTTCGTTGGGTATGTTAATTGACTGAATAATTAGCACAGGAAGCAATGGATTTCGGCATTGTCGATGGTATCCTGGAAAAGCGACCCAAAACGGAGACATAGCCCAAAACTCCATGATGTATGGAAGGGTGTCATTCGACTTCCAGGTGCATGACATTGTCAGCCACGAATTGTATATCAAAATTTGGCAGGTGTGGCTGTTCATTGTATCTGTTGAATTCACGCCTATTTTCTGCACGAGAACATCTGCACATATCTTGCCTAGCCACTTACCGCCTAATCAGATGGCAGAACTGAGAAACACCCAACACTAAGTAGATCGTCTTCTCCGCATGACACAGAAACTTATCATTCCAATCTCGACATCTTTTATCTCCATTCATCTTTCTTGGCTGGTGCGGATTTAACGGTCAGGACCCTGCGGCAACCCCCAAAATACCCGTCACACAGCCTCATAGCCGCGCCCCTTGCCCTTGAGGTGCTCATCAACCATGTGTGCGTGGATCATTCTTGATTGCCCACATCGCGATCAGGATCTGACGACCGGCCTTCAAAGCGCCCATCTCCTTGTTCGGCATCATAAGGCATCATCCTCATCTTAGAATATCAACCCCACTCTATTCGGGGGAAAGCTACTGGCGTGCCACTGATTATGACCCACCTTTCGACGACTGAGCTGCTGGAATGCTTTCTGATCGGAATTTCAAGAAGCTGCCCGGGGATATGCACGCCGCAAGGGTCTTGGGCGTTGTCACATAATTATGGTATAACGCATACGTATCAGGATGCGAAGCTGTAGCCTGTCAGTCAACGCTGTTTCTTGGTGCACGAAGCCCTCGGGTACGGCCACGCCACTTGCTATGGTGGGGAAGAGAAGTCGAAGCAAAGCACCATGTCATACGAAGTGTGAAAATGCGAAACATTCTCTATACATGTTAAACACTCTCAGGCTATTCATAGGCGCATACGAAGATCTGCGTCCGTCCCCACGTTCCGGATGCTGTGAGTGTGTCCTGCTCCTACCCACGGTACTGGCAAATATGGTTTAAAGGTATGTTAATTTCGTTCACCTTCGACAACATGCCGCAAATGACATGACCTCACTGACTCCAATTAGAAAGGGATCCTGACATCTTATTTTGCACCTTACCGATATCGGCCCCAGGCAGGTTCGTACCGAATTTTCGGATGTGTGCAATTGCACACGCCCCATGATGCTTGAACTGCGGTGTGCTTGGATCTTTGATCGAAAGGGCTTCGCGATGTGCCGCTGTCATTACGCAGAATTCTTGTCAACGTCGCCACGTGGATCCTTTCCGCGAAAGGGCACTTATTCAAAGGCGCTATGCTATCAGTGTCTAATGTCGGCGTAATACTCTCAGTGGTATTGAATTTTGATTTTGCTTACGGCTTGATGTGTATCTCGATCGATATCAGTGCACCAGTGCACATATTTAACTGACACTTCGAGCAATCTGATCGTGAGCACCGAAGAACTATAGTGATACTTACGGCAACCCGCAGGCTGAAACTCACGATCAAAACGAAAGCAGTATAAGGTGCGCACGCGTGACTCGTATGACATACAACTTCTACAACGAAAGGCCCAACGTGATATTCAAAAATACGACAGCGGCAGCTTCGGGAAATTGAGAGCTATTAAGGGACATTGGCGCCAGCTCCCTTCTTCTGTCAATTCTGGCGACATTTCATCGTGCCTTCAAGACGCCGTCACGCCTGTCGAGCAGAATGTTACGGGAGACATCAACTTGCTCATGATCAAGGCTCAACGAGCCTAGGACTGGTCAAGTTGGCTGGCAAATAGTCATTTTAGGTTAAGCCCACGTCGAGTCCCTCGAACTCGAAACTTCTGTCCATCGCTTCAATCTAATCCGGTGTCTGTTGTGTAGTATGATACTGTATGATGTCCATGTAATAATCGATTGGATATACAGAGTACAGAGGCGAGTGGCAGTGGATTATCACCGGCCATTGTAAACAGACTCGTCCACCCAATCATCGCGTCGGCGACTACCACCGCCTGGTTGTTGATCAACGCGGCTGTAGAACGCACTGGACAAGTCAGAGAGGGATCACTCAAAAAAATATAAATTCAAGAGCGCGTACCTCACCGGTTGCAGGAACTGCGGTGTCCCTGGTGGCGGCAAAAAGGTCGGTGGCGCTGTAGGATAACCACCATTCCTATCATAGCTCTCTAGTCGCTGATGTTGAACTTTCGCCAGCACTGGATCCACTGGAGGCCTCTGGCGATAGCCACAGCAACGCGCAATAGCTTTAAGGAGTACGGTCAGGGGGGGCTCACAAGAGAAAGCCAATAGAACCAACCTCTGGCGATGCCCCATAGAATCAGGAGTACAACGAGGGCAGCTACAATAGTAACAGGTATAGAGATCTGTAGATTCTGGGTATACCACGCCTAATGGTATTTTTGGGATTCAGCATGGCTCAGAATCCATTATGGCAATGGGAAAGTGAGCACCTTTGCCGTATTCAAGAGGTCGGCTGACTGGCAATTGCCGGCACTGCACATCCCTCCATAGCCTGGACCACAACGATCAAAAAGGAAGCTTTGCAAGAAGTGGTGGTTTATGCGTACCGCAGGGCGATCCATCAATAAGAAGACTCGTTAAAACGACGCATTGATTAGCTTGAGTAGGGTCCTGACAGGAGACTTGGCAGGTATTGTCATTACGGCTAGGACACGCCTGTTTGAGCCCCATCGATGCTCCTATCGTTTGACATTGAACTACATATCGTCGGCGGTGAGAAGCTGCGGTGAAGATCGTGATGAGTTACCACATACGGGCGATCGAAGTACATTGACCACTTGCGCATTTCAGGTCGCCTGACCCACAACTCTGACCTAATCACAACATCGTGAGTCTTAATATACAAAAAAAGAATTTCAAAATGTACCGTTGGGAGCGACGATGTCCGCCGGGCATGATGAAGAATTCCCGGTACATGTCTCCGCTGTATCACAGAGTGGGTCACGCGATGGGCGGCATATCTGCGTAGCCGGCGCGAAGTTACACTGTGCTGTACAACACGGGCTGCTCGCCGGATCACAGACAGCATTATTCGTGAACTTGCATGTCGCCGAATCACAGCAGGTAGAATTCACTCCCTTTCCGGGATCACAATCTTCGCCGCTCTCTACTATACCATTACCGCACATCTGAAGCGAGATGGTTTGACGCGATGGATCTGGGTCAACCAAGCATGTGGTATTAACGCGTCCACTCGACACCCCTTTCATAACCGAACCTGGTAATATCGACCGTTAATACCCTCGTGTGACATTAGACAGAAAGGGCATCGCACATATGTTACCGAGGCTACAAGGAGAAAAGACCTTTTCTCCAGATTGCGCGACAGGACTCATTATAAACTGGGAGTTGGCATTGCAATCACCTGTGGCACTCAAAGGACAACATGCCGTAGTCGAGGTACAATTGTCTGTGCACTAATAAGATGATCTTTAATAAAAGTAACGGGGAAAGAATCTAATGAACTTACATCGTGCTGTTCGGTTGTGATCGTGGCGTTAGAGTTTTCAAAACATATGAAATCAAATCTCGTACAATCGCGCCGAAATTGTGCCCTATTTCATGTGCTACAACCTGCCATTCCGTTCGGCCTGCCGTTGAAACGGCTGTACCAGAGACAACGGTAGGGTCACTTCCAGTTGCATCTTGTTGACACCTATTGATAATTTTAATGCAAATTCTAGAAGTTCAGGTAGGATAACGTACAGGGTTGCAAGCCACGCGATACCCACTTCGGAACCAGTAGGGCATCCACTCATTAAATGCCAAAGACCACTGCCATCGTCACCTTTGGTACCCCTCCATTGAGAAAAGAGGGAAAGGCGTTCATCAAGCGCTGTGCCACTGCAGGGAACATTCCAGGGTAGAGTTGGATCTGTGACCGTTGGGCAACTAAATTTCATAATTGGTGTCCTGCATGATTAGATAAAGGTAGGAGTCACCTTGGATTCTGCACTGAAACTTCAACTATACCAAGGCTGACATTAAAGGTGGACTGAATCGATGTGTCAGCAATTGATTCGGCGTTCACAGGGCTTTGAGATACAACCTTATAAAGACTGCTGGCAGAATTCCAGTCCGTCAAAATTTGTTTAGTGGCGTTGTCTTGTGAACCATATATAGCAACGTAGTTGCAATCAGCGGCTACGCCCATGTACAGCTACAAAATTATCAGGAAATATGCGTGCTGCGAACACTCTTCAACTTACAACTTTCTGTGTTTTAGGGCAACCGTCGGAGGACCCAATGTTATCAATAAAGCTAAGAAATTGTCAGTGAGAGCAATCGTCCAACGTTCGGAACCAGATTTACTTCGTGCCCATGCTGCCACTGCCAGTGCTACTGACATCATCTCTTGGGTGTACACTCTCGTTCGGGTAAAGACCATCGAAAGTCATGCTAAGCCAAGAGTCAGAAACTGATGATTTGCGGAGTAGCACCGGGTTCTGTTGAGGATCTGTATTGAAAGCCAAGTGATCATGACCACAGGAATGAGGGGTGGCTGGCACAGAGTTCGCCTCCCTCTTGGCAACACGTTCCTCCTCCGCAGTCATCACATCCGATTCCCGCCAGATGACGAGTGAGGTGTCGAGGCTATCAAGAGGCTCCGACACATCGGGATCGAGGTCAGACTTAGTACGTAGATAATTGTCCTTGGTCATGATGTGGTGCACGACTCCATTCACTGTAAAAGCGCCCTCGAACTCGGGTGGAATACCTAGTTCCATATCACCTTGGTGATGGACCATTATGCGTGCCCAGCCGAGTTCTGAGGGATGAGGCATGTGAACAGCGCCCGCTGCATCTTCTCGCATACGCGCTTCGGTGTGACTGGCATGAATTACCTCACCCCAGTAGGCTTTAACGGATTCACGAAGTAGAGGCTCCGAATGAGAGACGTGGGCATGACCATCGGGGGTAGTATCGTAGTAGTTTATGCGCGCTGCTGAGTGTATGAGATGATCGTTGGGACGTAAATGAATATAGTGTATCTGGTCGAAAGCAGAGATTGTGAGGCGGAAAGTATCATCGTGACGGAGTGTATTCGGTGGCGGCGAGCGCTTGCTCAGCGGTGCACTGAATGAAGGTTGTTGAGGCTGTCTAGGTAAGATTTCAAGAGCGAGTGTAGAAGGGTATACAAAGCGCTTTAACGGACGAGCAGGGCTGCTGTGAGCTGTAAGGCGATCAAACCAAAGTTAGATTTTTCGGTTGCGAAGAGGGGCTATTTTGAAGAAGACTGTACATACCGTGCACTAATGTCAACGACCAAGGCAGTAAAAAGAAAACAACCAGCGATGTAAATCGAGAGAAAACCTTCATGGTGGAAGGAAAGAATAAGCACCGCCTGATGTCAATTGGAGAAAAATAGAGATTTCGGCTTGGCGGTTAGTCAGGAAACTGCAAATATCGGCTGAGACAAACCTGCGGAATAGTGTAAGTGGGAGATGGCCGCCCACAACACACGGGTTTGAAGGAAATAAATTCAGACTCCCTGCCTTGCCTTCACGAGCTTGGCACCGTCCAACTCCGTCCTCGTTGTATCATTACAAACTTACATGCATCTGACGACCATCATCCTTGTTGTTACGTCACATACACAGCCACGATCACCAATATCCCCGGAAGTAATTGGTAAGACTCGTTACGAGCAAACAGCAGTGTGAGTCGTCATACAAGGCGCGCGGGTGGTTCCAGAACAAAATTCACACAGCCACTTGCCCATCAATCGGATGAACGTTGAATGAACGTGTCGAAGGCAATCTGGCAACCACTCTCCTGTTGTGCTGCTTGTGCTGCTCTTACCTGCTCTTACTTAGGCGGTGTGGTTTTCTCCACTAGTGGTACAACTTCTATCTGAAACCTAGCGAGGCAAGTCCTGACGTCGGCAATGAACCACGAGCAACAGAAATCCGAACGACCATCGGTCAGCGAGGTCATAGCTCGTGTGGAAGACAGGGTGGCAAGTTTTGGGCGATGGGTGTTCGAGCAGAGCACGTTCTTCAGGATTCACCTTTTCTCCTTCGTCTTTGTCCCTCTCGTTTTCTCTGGTATCTTCTACGGCTCAAACGGCCGTTTTCCTGCCAATTATCTGAATGCTCTGTTTCTATGCTACTCTGCTATGACTGGCACTGGGCTATCGACACTGAACTTGTCCACCTTGACGGCCTTCCAACAAGCGCTTTTGTACTTTCTCATGATGGTGGTGAGGACCCCTGACCTGAATTTATCCCTGATTATTTCACGAATTTGATTTAGGGGACGCCAACCGCCACTTCCTGGCTAATGATACTTGTTCGACGGTCAGCTTATCGCACATAATGAACCCCCCCCCCCCTCTCATGTCAGATGTGTTTAGGCACTACATTCTCACCGAATGCACCGATGCTTTCTGGAGGAAACGGCAAAAGGAAATACCTCTGACATCAAATATGAAGACACGCGAACAGCTTTTGAACAAGGCCATTTCGTCACCACAGAACCCTCGATTGGCAGGGCATCTACCAGGAATCGAACTTGTTGAGCCAACCCCTGTGCCAACGCCCAGCACATCTAGAGGTCTTACTGTGCTTGTGGGCACGTTGGACCCCCCTGAAATACCAAAGAAAGAAGCCATATTCTTTCAAGGTCAACCGATTACTTCCTCGCCGAAAGGCAATGAGGAGGACCTTCCGGCGGCGTCTCCAAACAACACTAGCTGGACATATATCGATGCAACCAGTCCAGTATCTGTAGACACGAATAACTTCCAACATCGGCGACGATTTAGCTTCATAGGTACAGTTGATATACTCCTGACATTACCAGTGTCATTCATGCATCATCTGGTTCAAATCAGCTGCTGCACATCCTCGCGCAAGGCTCCGAGGCAAGACAATGGTCAGCCTAAAAGATCACCCTTTCTCGTCGCATGTCGAAGGAATCGAGTCCAAGTATCAGGGCGAGGGCGGATTTCCTAGTTTTTTACAAATCGTCAAAAAGATTACCCAGAAAGTCGCACCGAACACTTACCTTAAGGTTGAACGGTCGATCACAATACAGACCCCGCCACCCATTGTGCTTGGGGAAGGGACAGACCCCATCATTCCTGGCAGAAACTCAAATTTTAGAACACAGTCCTTGAACGACGAGCAGCTTGAGGAGGTTGGCGGTTTGGAATATCGTGCTGTGAATTTGCTATGTTATGTGATACCCCTAGTGAGTGCTTCGAGTGGAATTGTATTAGCCACGTGCACTCAAACATTTGGACTGCCAGTACTTCGTTACTATTCAGCTCATTACCTTTCTAATGTTCGGGCCATGGTTAATAGCTACAAAAGAGTACGATGGAGTCTTTGAGGCTCAACCGAGGCTCGTGTCGAAGACGTGGTGTGTCAAGTCACCACACCGCTGTCTACATATTTTCTCAATTGAAATCCACGTCATTTAGGTACACTTTGTTTTTGGCTATGTCGTCTTACTCTGGGACTGGACTGGACTTATGCGACACGTAAGGGTTATCCTTATGGCAGGTATACTACTCTTGTTCTGATAGTCAATGGCAGAGCTATGCTTCCCTTCCAGCGAGCGTATCCAATGATATGTAAGCGCAATTTTTATGTGCCACGCGTCGATCTTTTTTTAAATGGCGGCTCTATATAAGTTGGTGTCATGTTTTGCCTTTTGGCAGGGAATCATGCCCAACCCGTCATGTGTGTGGTTGAGTTTCAGTAACGTTTTTAAGATTTTCAAGCTACTTGGGTTGCCTCAGACTTCGATTTCTCATGTATGTGCAAGGATCTACATTCTCAAGACCCTAATCCCTGACGGACCTTCCATAGTTGGATCGTATATCGATGTACAAAGCCAAACACGCACCGTCGAACCCTAAAGTTTCTGCTTGATCATCCACGCAGGTTCGTTGGTTTAAATGATCAAGGGGACCTGATTCGAATATTCCACATAGGTGCTATTTGTACCTGTACGTGTATTGCGTGGGATCGGCCTTCGTTCTTTGGACGATTCACGTCTATTAAACATTTAAACAGATTTCCGAGTGCCCAAACCTGGTTCCTGCTCATCGTCATATGTTCCTTGAGGCAAGGTCTTCTTTGACGTCTCTGGAATCCTCTATTCTAATTTGTTTGGTTTAGTGCATTGGAGTGGTCTTCGTTTGGGATTCTTAGTGCGTTGTTATCTCACCATCTGCAAGCTTGGCTACAGGATCTTCCATGCAGATCTTGAGTTGCCTGTCCTGAATGACCTGCCTCTTGCCTCACGTGTGATTGTCGGGCTTTTTCAAGGTATAGCCGTTCGCGCGTCTGGCCTGAATATAATCGCTCTTGCAGATACTGCCCCAGCGTTACAGTAATTATCTCAATCTTTATGAGATGTTGGCTAATGAGTCATTTGTAGATTTCTCTATTTGGTCTTGATGTATATTGCGGTATGCCTATACAACTGCCACCTTTATTGTGTCATTTCTCACGAAATAATTTTCAGGTGTATCCCGTCAGTTGTCGTTGCTCTCATCTTGTCCACTCGACTCACCTTCCTTAGGTTGGAATGTGCATTCGATCGACTAACGTGTGAGCATTCATAGGTATTAAGTCTGAGCCGACGTTGACCAACTGAATGATGTCCAGCTATGAAGAGAAATCCCTTGGTATCTTCGAGGTACCGGAGGGCGATATTCAAGAGAATCTTGAGGAGCTTGAGGTGGGAGAAGGCGTGGGTCGATATCTTGGGTGGCATCTACGTCAGCAGATGGCCGTTGGTATGTGTCTAAACTTATTGCCACTATTATATCTAACACCTTGGTCACCTCAATAGATGTATGGTGGCTAGTCTGGGGTATCGTCGTCATTGCCATCACTGAACGTGGAAATATCATGAATCAAGACAAGTCGTTCCTCACCTTGTTCACGGTCACCTTTGAGCTTGTCTCGGCCTTTGCAGGGATTGGATTGAGCTTCGGGTTTCCGTTTGTACGAGACTTCCGGCGCTCTTGTTGTAATGCTGATTTTCCTATCCAGGATAATTATTCTCTCGTTGGACAAATGAGGAAACTTTCAAAGATTGTCGTCATCATAATCATGTGCATATTCGCAAGCCGTTACTCTTAGATCCCGACACTAACCTCTGCTACACAGGATACGTGGACGCCACCGCGGTTTGCCCGTCGCTGTTGATCGTGCTGTCCTTCTACCCAAAGAATATGCCAAGGATACCCCTCCTCGAAAAAATAGCGCAAGTCGCGGGCTGAGGTTGGACAGGATGGCTGTGCATACAGTTTGAAGTAATATCGTATTTTTCTTCTCTTGGTTCCCTCAAACTCGACATTAGCAGGCTCCTTCGATAGATGTGCTAAGGTGTTATAGATGATCTACTTATAATTACTTGTCGTTGTGGAAAATGACGGTCAGCATAAAGTGATAGCGATCGGATGTCGTTGGCAATTGGATGTAGATTTGGGGTTAAATAGGAATGAAATTAATTATAAATAACATGTCACTGTAACTACAGGGCATCATCGAACCCTCCACTTTCTCCTTCACCATCCACGCAGGCTCGTTGATGAAAATGAATGAGCCGGGACCGTCTTTATTCTGATCTATTCTGATCTTGGATGATAGGATACGTGGGCGCCACAGTGGTTTACCTGTCGCCGTTGACCGTGCTGTCCTTCTCTCGAAAGACTATGTCAAGGATGCCCCTTCTGCAGAGATGTCAGAAAATAACCATGGCCGCCGATATAATATACTTAGTTCCAATTGATACCCGTGCTTGTACCTTTCTTTCTTTTCATTTCGACTACATCTAATTTTCGTACGGAAACTTAACGAATCTTATTTCGGAGGTGATGATCTGCATTCGGGTTTCGTCGATTTGAGTGTTTCATTGCGGCAGCAGGGGATGTGGCTAGTGGCCGAAAATAGAATTCGAGGTGTCGCGGAGTCCGCCTGTAGTAGTTCAAATAAACATACTGCAGCCAATGATGTCTGCAGGCCCCCCGCTACAAGGTTTACCTCCAGGTATTAATCATCTCGATTGCAAGCTGTGATCTCTAGTGGATGACCCTTCTGACCGTTCAGTCCAATCAAACTCGCCCAAGACTCGCCATACTTATGATTATTATTAAGTACATGCCAGCATGACCCCAGGCCGTCCACGATCAACTCCCTTCAATGCCCCTCAAACTCATGGAGCCACACATACATGTGTCATGAGCGGCGAACTTGCATTGAAGCCACGGCTCTCACTCAACTCGTACCAAGTAGTACATCAGCATAGTAAATGACGAGAAAAGCTGCAGGTCAGATACAATCAGCTATTCCACCTCATCTGGGTTCTTTACTACTTTCTGGCATATAGGTGGCCTTATCATAGGAGGCTATCATGTCTGAGTTTGACCATCACACTTTCTACATGACCTTGTGACCCTACGGAAACATACCTCAGCCTTGCTTCAACCACGTTTCGTTCGCACAATCAAGAATTTAGGCGTATCGGCCCCTTAGACGGACTCTGTTGGACTTGGGCCACTTGATCCGCTCGCGCAGGGGATCTCCCATCGCGGGAGCTCCTTATTCCCTATAGTATATTATCTACAGGGACTTCGACTTTTCTGCCCCCCTGGATATGAACGACCTCAGACTCGGCACCCAAGCTGCAAGAAAATCGGAGCACGCTGGATCAATGCTTCAAGTCCGGGGCGTGGTGCTCTTGCTCTGGAATTTAGACCTGACACGCTGAAAAGCTTATGCAAAGGAAACTCTGGCCTCAGTAATCGCCTCCACTCGCTTCACACGTATCTGCAGCCCCTAAAAATGTACCTATCTCGACGACGTGCGAAGAAGTTCTACTATGACTCTTATCTTCAATCGCTATCGATATACTAAGCTGAACGAGCACGTCGCCCTTCCAATGCCAGGGACCAGACATTTGTCTGACGATCTAAGATACTGGTCCTTCTCATATCATCCAGCTTGCCAAGATTGGAACTTTAGAAGCTGCCCTATTCCAGTTGAATACTGTTCCGTGTGGTGGCTGGGTGCATAGTTAGTACACCTCGCATCTCATCCCCATTCGCACTCGATCATTCACCTTTATCGGTACTTCCGATACCCCACATTTGAACCTTCCTTGATGATGCTCTAGTGAAAAAGGCGTGTTTCGGTTCTAGAAAGGTGACATGCGCGTCACAATCTTACAACTCCAACACGTGTATGCTTCATGTCCCCTTCATGTCTTGATATAACGTTGATTTAGCGCCCCTCAGAATGGCAGGACTGGCCGACCTCACTCCTCTTGCACTTCTAAACCAGACATTCGATACCTATGGTCAACCTTTATGTTTTCAATCCACTGCGCAAGTTCAGGGTATTGTCGTGCTTATTTTTCAGTGGATCAAAGCGCATTTTAGGCAGCGTTTCGAAACCGAAACCGAACCTATCTACACTTCCACGAAGTGAGCCATGTACGCTGTTCTCCGAGTTGCCTCTGGAGGCTCAGGAGCCAGTTCATCCTCGAGAAGAGTTGATACGCGATCCTGACTACTATGCCGATTCCCGTAAGGGTTTCTGTACTTTCCAGGTAGAAAATACTCTATTCAATGTACGTTATAGTCAATTATTTTTTCTCGTAATGTCTGACATCTCAATATCTCATCATTAGGTTCACCAAGTCATTATATCTCGAGAGCCGTCTGCCTTCGGTGATATGCTATGTCTTCCTCGACCAGCCAACGTCACCGAAGGAAATGAAGAGAAGCCTGTGTTTCTGACAGACACCGTCCAACAATTCCGAGATTTCTTGTGGGCTCTATACGCACCGTGAGCATCACGAAGGCGCGGCAAAAGCGGATACTGACCAGGGGATTCAGACCAAATGACCTGTTCCTCGAGACAGGAATCGGCCGTCTTCTCAATGTCGCAACACTAGCCAACAAGTACTGCTTTTCTTCACTCGAAGCTTGGACCATCGAGCGCATATACTCCCTTGCAAAAGATACAACCTCGGCATTCCCCTTGCATTCCGCACCTGTTGATATTTGTGCTCGAACTCTTGAACTTTCCATATTCTGCGACCACCGAAGGTTACAGGATCTTGTAACACAGGTTTTGATCACCCGTACCTTGTGGTACAACGCATCTCCCGACACCATTTTCAATATCGCAAAAAAGCACGGCCTCCGTACACTTATTGGTGTTTGCCGTTACCGCGAGCTGATCTCGCTGGAACGAGCATCATGCCTCAACAATAGCCCTGCCACACAGACCACGTCTCACGCTTCAATGGATATCGAGAAACGTGTGCACTTCCTTGCCGCACACAACTCATTACTTAAACTTTGGGAAGGCATTCGTGCTTTTCCACCAGCCTTATCATGCGAAGGGTGTCCTTCGCATATAAACTGTGAGCTTGCGTGGCAGTTTATGTGGTATTCGGCGTGCGAGACAGACGAATTGCTTCATTCGAGTTCGGCGGACGTTCTGGGGCGCATGAAGGCCCTGATGCTGGGGCTCAGAAAGGCAATGGCGGACACGCCGTCGATGACGATTCAATGCAAGATGTCAGCATTGGAGTCAATTACAGAGACCCGTGACGAGGTCATCGAGGGTTTGGTCACTCATTTTATGGAGCCTATATGACTATGATCTGGATCGTCTTGTCGCTGTGTTGGCTGTCTCTGTAGCAGTGGATTTCGCTTGGTTTTGTGTACAGCTATTGTGAGTTTTGAAGAATGTGAAATCATGGGTCCCTAGTGAGATGAGGAAGAAGGCATGTATGTACAGCATTTTTGGGACTTTGGATACAGATACGCATAACTCTAATTTAATGAGAAGGATATGGCATTGGCATGGGAATACCAAGAGACATAAATTGTCAGAAAAGCATCGGCAGACGACGAGCGATGGGCTGATCAATTGTCAAAGTGAGCTGGGGGGAAGTTTCAGGTAGCGACGAGAATCACACTTGAAGGGAGGTTGCGGAATCATCATTGAACGATGTGAGCTTGTAGAAGGGGGTTGATCACATACACAAATCTACGGGGCGTGCATACGTGCACAAGTGCAACACAAGGCGCATTTGAAGCAAACGTCACATTTGCAAGCGCCAGGTTTGACACAAAACGACTCATTCAGAATTCTTTACCAGGTGTTGCTCTGCTTCCGAGAGGACCGCCGTGGATTTAGGCTGATCAGAGGTGGGTTGGATCATTGTGAGGCCTGTGGGTGTGTTGGTGTAGTAGGAAGGGGGTAAGGTAAAATTTTCTGGCATTGGTGGGACTAGTGGCCAGGTGTATTTAAGCCTGAGGCTTGAGCTACTGGTCTTGTATAATTGCCGCATGTATGGCGTGGTGGTAGTAATGACGTCAGAATAAGTATAAGGCCCGTCCACACCTGACCTTATTATGGTACGCCTTTTTTCCGTATCCTTATATTCTATTATGTATGTTATGCGAATTCTGGCACTGCGTGGCCTTCCTTGCGTGGCATCCTGCAGGCGGCCCGGTCTCATCTTGGGTCTGCATTGCCCATATCAGGCAACTTGTACACATAATTGGATCAAAAAAATTCTACACTCGATCACTTGAACTTTTTGCTCTTTGCCCGGTGACGATCGCGAGGTGGTGATCCCGGCTCTCTCTCTCCATCTCCCCAACCATTCTCTTAGAGGTTATGTCTAAGGATACGCTCCTCACTCAGCCTGAGGTCAAGAAAGTGAAAAAGGACAAGAAAACAAAAGACAAGAAGCCTCGGGACGAAGGCGGTGCTGTCACGGTAGAGGACGAGAAGACGAGAGACGAGGAGAAGAAAGAAAAGAAAAGAAGAAAGAAGGAGAAGAGGGCATTAGAGGCCGCTGCTGTGCCGGATGACGCTGGAGGTGAGCCTAATCAAGACCTTCACATGTGCACAGTCTCTCAGCTTTTGACAACTTTCGCAGCCGTTGAGCAATCAGAAAACAAGAAAAAGAAGATCAAGAAGAACAAAGAGACTGATAATGCACCTGATGCCGCTGTTGAGGACGTAGCTATGGCTGTAGACATTTCATGTGAGTTATGTTCCGTTTCCACACTTTGGGAAGCTGACAAGAAGCATCATAGCCAGCGCTGAAGATAAGAAGAAGAAGAAAAGGAAACGAGACGAAGATGAAGAGAAACCTACCGACTCAACTACCGTTGCGTCAGAGTCCAAAAAGGACAAGAAGAAACGCAGAAAGGAGGCAGCTGGATCAGATTTTGCTACTCCCAATACTGCTACGTCTACGACAGTTGATCCCACTCCATCTACTTCAAAGGGCATATCGCCTTTGCCTGAATCTACCCCAGCAGAGGTCGCCACATTTTTGGAAAAACATTCCATCACAATCAATACCCCAGACGATACCCCAGCCACAGTGCCTGTCCTTGCATTTGCGCAACTGGATATACCGTCAGAACTCCAAGTTTCTTTTAGAGGGTTTAAGGAACCCTCACCTATACAGGCGTGCACATGGCCACCGGCTCTCAAGGGCCTGGATGTGGTAGGCATTGCTGAGACTGGCAGGTGTGCCATCTACTATATCTAATTCACTATTGTGCTGACGGAGTGCTACAGTGGTAAAACTCTTGCATTTGGCATCCCTGCGCTTGCGCGCCTCATTTCATGTCCCAAATTTTCGAAGAGGAATGGGGAATCGACTGTCAGCGTGCTTGTCGTCGCGCCGACCCGCGAGCTTGCGATTCAGACGCATGACACGCTATCTGCGTTGGGAAAGCCATTCGGCATCGCCAGTGTTGCTGTGTTTGGTGGTGTACCCAAAGAACCCCAGGTTCGTATGCTGAAGAACGCCAACAAAGGCTCTGACGGACTTACAACACGCATTATCGTTGGTACTCCGGGACGGATATTAGATCTGATGCAAGAGGGAGTGTGTGATCTGAGCAGGCGAGTTTAACTTTGTGGACTCCGACGTTATGCTTATTCTTTATAAAGTGTCGATTATTTGGTGCTAGATGAAGCAGATCGTATGTTAGACAAGGGCTTTGAGAATGATATCAGGAATATCATATCAAGCACGAAGCCTGCCAAAGACAGGCAGACCATGATGTGTGCGTGCCCTATTTTTCTTCTAGTAATCAAGTCTGACGTTTAAAATAGTTAGCGCTACATGGCCCGAGGCAGTGCGGCGTTTGGCTAGCACATTCCAGAAAAATCCTGTTCGAGTGACTGTTGGAAGTGACGATCTTACCGCAAACAGCCGTGTTGAGCAGAGTGTCGAGGTCTTGGACGATTCACGATCAAAAGAGTAAGCGTAGCAATCGCAAGAATATCCAAGGTTCTCTAATCCCCGTTTATCTTCTTAGCTCTCGACTTTTGGCCCTGTTGAGGTCGCTTTCACACAAGAAAACTTCTACCACTGGTGCGACCGAATCACGTATTTTGGTGTTTGCTCTGTATAAGAAGGAGGCTTCGAGGGTGGAGGATATGTTGCGGAGGCAGGGATATTCTGTCGGTGCACTTCATGGGGACATGACACAGAGTGCGCGAATGGAGGCCCTGGAAAAGTTCAAGAATGGAACGACAGGATTGATGGTGGCGACAGACGTTGCAGCACGAGGACTGGATATTCCGAATGTCGGCGCCGTTATCAATTACACGTTCCCATTGACAATCGAGGATTACATCCATCGTATTGGGCGAACGGGTGAGTCACGTTCAATCATTCGGGGATCAGGGTGGATGCTTATAGTTGACACAGGCCGTGGCGGGCGGAGTGGCAAGTCGTTTACGTTCTTCACCGGCGACTTGCATGAAAGGTCGCTGGCTGGTGAGTTTGCGCGTGTGCTACGAGAAGGTGGATTCGACTACGAGGCGCTGAAGAAATTTCCCATGACCATCAAGAAAAAGGAGCACGGCGCATATGGTGCATTTTTTCGGGACGACATTCCTATGCCCAAAGGGCCCACAAAAATCGTATTTTGATTAGTATCTGTACCTAGACGCGGAATGTGATTCTGTCTTTGTTCTGCTCCCGGCGCGCAGTGACGAAGATTTATCTCATCGGATTGTTACATAAGAGTGACATCAATTTCGGTGAAGTGATTATTGCTGTGTAACAGACCCGAGGGCTCCTTCGTCCTCGACCGCCATCCTCGTCCTCAAACACCTCTGCTCATCGTTCTACGCATTCCGGAACATATAACTTCTACGCCCTTTCAATTCCGACTACCATCGCACCACTGTGTCAGGCCCTCTCCACCTCTACTTCCCCCGGCGTGTGCAATAGTGCTACCGTAACACATAGGAATTACCCTACATCCTCGTTGTTAACATGATGGGCCTTTTTACACAAGCCGGAAATAGCTTCCGTTCGTCAACCACCTCGAAGCCACGAGGTTCACTTGAGGACGACCGCGCACCTTCTGACACAGAAGCAGATGACACTTCCATCTTGTTCGTTTGCTCATTCCATGTTTTCCTATCCCACTGACCTGGACAACAGAGACGCAAATGAGGGCTCCATTATCTCCTCCTTGATTTCACAGTTGCGGTTGGTATACATGTGCGATTGTCCTACACAGCTCCACTAACCTTACGGCGCCCACCATAGAGTGGGGATGGATCTATCCAGGGTCACCTTTCCGACATTCGTGCTTGAGCCTCGGAGCATGCTGGAGCGCATCACGGATTTCATGTCTCATCCAGATCTCATCTTTGGGTAAGCTGCTGTCTTTACACCCCGCAAGCCTTCATGAACCTCGCTTTGTTATAGAGCAGAAAATTGCAATGATCCTGAGGAACGATTTATACGCGTACTTCAATATTATCTAGCCGGTTGGCACATCAAACCCAAGGGGGTGAAGAAACCGTGCGTTAATTTGATTGCTTTGCGAGTATTCAGTGCAGTATCAATCGTTCCGTCTCTAGATACAACCCTGTGCTTGGAGAGTTCTTTCGATGCAGGTATGATTATCCAGATGGTTCACAGGGATTTTACATCGCGGAGCAAGGTATGCCATCGATCAAACAAGATGTGCAACGTCTGCTGACGTGAACGTTCAGTGTCTCATCATCCACCGATTTCTGCGTTCTTCTACATATCGCCTGCCAACCGCGTGAGTATTCTGGGAGAGTTGCGGCCCAAGTCAAGGTTCCTTGGCAACAGCGTATCGACCACAATGGAGGGTGAAAATCGCGTGACCCTTCTCGGCGTGCCGGAGGACGGCGGTATGTTTCGCACAACTGTCGCCAAAATTACGGCTAAATTCTGTATCAGAGTACATCATAACCATGCCTAATATGTATGCTAGAGGAATATTATTCGGGAAGATGGTGTTAGAGTTGGGGGATTCATGTTCCGCCAAGAACGAGAAGAATGGGATGCTTTGCGATATAGAGTTCAAGACCAAGGTATGTTGGAGCGCTTATACTTTGGAACGCAGAGCCGCCGACTGCGCCCATAGGGTTTTTTCTCAGGGATATACAACGTTATCGCTGGGCGGATACGCCATAATAACACAGAAGTGGGGGAGCTGAGCGGCCGATGGAGTCACACTATGGAATTAAAATCCACAAAGGTCCTTTTCATGAGTCTCAGCATCGTACCTTCCACCTGACCGCTCTTCTTCACCAGACGGGTCAGAAACGTTTGTTGTTTGATGCTGTCAAAGATGGTCATAAGATGGCGCCGAAATGGGTGCCGCTCGAAGAGGAACAGGAGCCCAACGAATCCCGCAGGTACGTACGGCTCTAGCTAGATACACGTGAATATCTAATGTTGACTTGCACAGATTGTGGCAGGACTTGACGATAGCGATTGGTCACAAGGACATGGAGGCTGCGACAGACGCCAAATCCGCTGTGGAGGACGCGCAACGCGAACGCCGAAAGCGATTGGACGAGAGTGGGGGTAAACACGAGCCCCGTTTCTTCACGTACAAGAATGGTCGGTGGGTAATTAAACTGACGTGCGTTTTTTGTATGATTTGAGTGTAGGTGTGCTATTAACCTCTTTCTTGCAGGTTGCCCAGTGATCCGGAGGAAGCTACCAAGGCGGTGGAGGATTGGATATTCAGCTCACCGGCACCAGCAAGCGCGACATCGTAGACCGTATCTCCCTTCGACATCTGCTGACCCATTGATTAATCTATCCACCAGCTCTCCAAATCATCATATATCGTTGGTTGTAAACAGAATAAAGCAATCCATTTCCCAATTACAGATAGTATAAGGGGCACGACAGAGCGGGTATGTGGTTGGTATGTACAAGTCGCCGCCTCGACAGTAAAAAATGAATCATCGGAAACGAGAGTGGTTGATTGATAGCGAAAGGAGCGTGCCGTGGTTGGTGGTATGATAGTAAGACTGATATATGATGGGTAACAACTAAGAGAATGCAGGTACTAAATCAAATATATCCACGAAGAGCGAGTCCCGGTAGTGATTGTGATACGAATAGCGAGGATTATATGTCAAGGATGCATAAAAGGATTCGAGACTTCAATGTCGAGGGGTTTTTCATTGCCACCATCCATCCTCGCCTTGAGTGGGCGCAAGAGAGACCGTACTTGGGGTGGGTGACGGTGGCGCAGGTAATCGGTAAGGTTGCGCTTGAGGGCGCAGGGGCTTATGTCCGAGGTCGGGATACCAAGCGCGCGACGAAACGGCGCCGGAGGCCTGGGTAGGGGTGGGGTACTTCTTGTACTCATCTGGCTTAGGGGCGTGTATCGAATCCCAAACAGTAGCAACTGGAGGCGTGATGCTACGTGCTACTGATACCTGAGCTTTGTGCCTTAACTGAGGAGTCGCAGAGCGGTCGTTGTAAATTGTGCTAGCACGAGAATCGGGACGAGGCGGGGGGTGCGTGTTACCATTAGTGATGTTGCGGTACGGTTGAGAAACAGGTGGCTTAATCGCTTTCGCTTGTTGGAGGTCAGCCTGGAGACGATTACATTTATTTTCCAGGAGGGAGATTTGCTCTCGGTGTTTGTTGAGTTGATCCTGTGCAATATTTCAGTTATCGGCGCAAAATGGCAAGAAAGAATGATTAATACCTGTGTCAAACGATCGTTGGCTTCTCGCTCCTCGAGTTGCAATTTAACAAGAGAATAATCTGCGTCCAACTGAGCCTGAGTTTGTTCTGCCTGCTCTAACTTGGTCCGGGTTATTTCAAGCTGGCCCTCTGATTCCTTTGCCCGGCGTTCCCACTCCGACGAACGTTGTTGTGCCTGAGCCAGATTTTGCTTCAAAGTCGTAGCGGTCCTCTCGCTATTCGCAACTTTCATTTCGTGTTCTTTGTACCGCTTTTGGAGAGCAGCATGATCATTTTCAAGGCCTTTAGTACGATCGCGATAGCGCCTCAGGTCCTTGAGCTCTTCATTGTCCGCTTGCCCCACGAGAGTCGCAAGGAAATCAATTTTTTCTGAGGCACGTCGAAGCTCATCCCAGCCGGAGTTGAATTGTTGAGCGAGGGCAGCATCATGTTGTTGCCGCAGCACATCTGTAGCTCGAACCGCCGACTCCATGTCACGATTAGCAATTGACACTTGCAATTCAAGAGAGTCAAGCTAATTCTTAAGTGAGTGGCGTATTACATTATATATCTGGGTGGCATTAGCACTAACCTTAGACTTCTGGGCTGCTTTTCCTGCCAAAAGCTCACGATTGGCGATCTCCAACTCCCCGATGTGCTTCTGATTAGCCTGTGTAGCAACATCGGATGCTTGGAGACGTGCTAAAGCCGTCGCGAGTGCATCCTGTAACTCTCTGTTCTTTGCATCCAGAGCGTTGACTTGTGCAGACTTCTCGGTGCTCGATGTCTGCAAGTCCTTAATTTGGTTGCGAAGTCTATCACGCTCGCTCTCTGCAGATGCGAGTTTCTCGTAGAGAGCATCCTTTTCGACGCGTACTTGGCCGTGGGCGCCACGAGCCTTGGTTAATTGGATTTGATAATCCGTGTTGGCTTTGCGAAGCTCATCAAGCTCGCGCTTCAATGCTTCATGGGAGTTTAAGAAGTCAATGTGATTGTTCTGGAGCGCATCGCTAGCTGCCAGGATCGTTTCTGGCAGGGCGTCCAGCTTCTCGAGCATCGACTGATGCAGAGAGCGAAGATCTTCAGCCTGAGAAACAATAGCCTTCTGGCTTGTCGAGATCTCTTGCACCGTTTCTTTAATCGAAAGGACATTTTGGTCTGGTTCGGGTACAGGTGTGGGAAGCGCCAATTTGGAGAGAATATCCTTCTGTGTTGCTTTCAAGCCTTGAAGTTCTCCACCGAATTTTGAAGGTAATTCGGAAACCAGATCGGCCACACGATCTTGATCGGAAATTATCTGTGCTTGCCGAGACTCAAGTAGCGTTTGAGAGACAGTGACTTGTTCTAGCGACGTCGAAATTGTTTCAAGAGGCTTTAATGATGTGTTTAACGTTATGGTGATACCCTCCGTGACTTTGCCCGAAAGACTATCGAGGTTGAATGTCTTGTCTCGTACAGAAAGGCGCGAATCAAGACGCTCAACGACCAGGTCGGCAACTTGCTCTTTGATTTCGAATGCGTCGATCGGGGCAATTGCTCGGCGGATTTCGGTTGTAAGCTGCTGTGTGATTGCATCGATGTTGAAGTTTGAAGACGGGAGCAGAGGAACGAGGCGATCAATGATCAACCCTGCCGTCTCCTGTTTGTCCGAGGCTAAATCTATGAGCTGCGAGATATGGGGCTTCACGGCTTGCGTAAGTTCACTCGTCAGGAACTCGTAGTCTATCGGCTCGGCGCGTAGGGAGCCCATGAGGGGAGTCAAGGCAGTAACCAAATTGTCAACAATGAGATCTCGTTCACGGGCAGGAGCAGAACGGATAATAGCCTCCTGCCGAGCAGAGGATTCGGAGATAGCCTCCATAACAGCATTTGCTGTCCTGTTGCTGAGCTGCTCCACAAGAGGAACCAAATCATTCGAGCCATCGCTCCTAGACCGTGTCTGCCAGACTTGCTGCTGAAGTTCGTGGAGATCCTCTCTTATAGCCTGAGCTAGTTGCTTATTCGATTCTGCGACTATATCCGTGATCATCTGGAGATCAAGTTCTCCGCGTGCATCCAGATGATCTGCTTCGAGGCTGCGAGAAGCTGCGTCGGTCAACTGTGTTCGAAGGAGCAGTTGCAGCTCAGAGATCATCATGAATTGCTTCTCGCCCTCCTTCCTGACATCGCGCAGCACGCCTGCGAAGCCATCCTCAAGCAGCGTCTCAACGCGGCGTTGTGAGTGCTGCTGAGTGTCTAACTGTCCAGTGAGGCTCATCTCCGAGTTGATACCATCAGGCACTCCGCTATCAGAACTTAGACGATGACTGCGTGGGCGAATAGCGTCAGTGAACGAAGAGCGGCGTCGGGTGTGAGTTCCGAAGACGTCGGCCACAGGTGAGGTCTCCCTTTGTCCTGGATCTGTGACGAATCGAGGACGACTGGGCTTGTTTGCAATCGGTGCGATGTTGGAATCGTCCATGGAGGGCAAGTGACTGTGCTCGAAGATCTCACGAGAGCTCAGGCGGGAACGGACGGTATTCCGGCGACGGTCGTCACCGTTGTTGTTGTTCAGAGCTTTAAACAAGCCAGCAGGGACAGTATTATTCGACACAGGGTGCTTGAAGTCCAAAGGAATTGGTGCACGCTTCGGCTTGGTCGTCGTGGAGGGTAGCTTGAACTCATCGGCTTGTGTCTCGTCGTTTTCGACCTCCGGTTTAGCGGTGCTCTCCTCGTTGTAAGTCTCTTCTGCAGTGATGTTAGCCGGGTCAACAATCTTACGCAAGGACTCAGTCTCAGGTTCTACAGGCACATCGTCCTCCCTGGGAACTCGTGGGAGTGTGGCGGCAGCGGCAGAGAACCCAGCAAATGTGAAAGGCTCCGCAGAGGGATTGAGCTTGTGAGTGTGCACGGCAGGTGAGCGTCGGATGCTCTTCGGCGACTCAAGGTTAGCAGGAAACCTGAACGACGTCATACTGTCACCCTCTTCCAAGGACGAGCTCGAACCACGTCGTTGTCTTTTCTCGCGACCTTGTACTTTGAACGGGGACTCTTCGGCGGGGACATCATGCAAGGGCTGTATGACCTCGGCAGGCGGAGCAGGCATTGCTGGAACGCCTGCAGGAGGGCGGAAGGTGAACCCACCGGGCTTGAACTCTGGCGCAGCGACATTAAGAGGCTTGCCAAGAGAGGGGAGGCGGGTATGTGTGAGGAGGGGTGCCTTGGGGGGCGTCACGTCTATTATTGAGCCTTGACCCCATGAGCCTGAATCACCACGGGCGCCGAAGACGAAGGGCTTGGCGAAGGGGTTGAGAGAGTCACGGCGAGGTGGTGGTGCGTAGGCCTGTTCAATAGGCTGTGGCTGAGCTTGGACATCCAGGGAAGTCAATTGATCTGAGGCTACGCGAGAATGTGCAAGTGCAGGATCGTACGCTGTATGTTGGGCAGATGCGACACGCGAATGTGGAATGGCAGGAAGAGGGCGTGACGAGCCGCTGAGATTAGATGGAGGTCGCGAATAATAATCGAGGCCGAAATACTCGCTACGGTTGCGGGCTTCCTCTTCACTAGGGTTTGAGATGATGTCGTCCTCGTCTCTGGGAATGCGCATGGCAACAGTGTTGTCAGGAGGGCGGGGGAAGTTGGGCAGGCGTCTGGGTATATCAGTCTGTGCTGCTGCACGGCGACGATTTCGGCGCTCGAGGCGCTCTTTGCGGGCCCTTTCCTCGTCCGAGGGGTTTGACCACTCTCCGATGCTCTGAAAAAATTGTGAGAACAAGACATGATGAAATATGAAGGGATATACCTCTTCACCATCCGACGTCTCGCCTAAGTATACATCCTCCGAACCGGTCCACTCGCCGACAACATCCTCTTCTATATCGGTATTTTCCTGGCCTTCGTTTCCGAAGTTTTCGTTCATATCTTCCTCTCCTACAAAGTCTTCTTCCTCTAAATCACCGGCAGATCGAGTCGACAGCGCGGCGGATAATTTTGACACATGTCGTGAGTGGTGGTGACTCTGTGAGGCAGTGGCCATTCCGTCCGCATCGCGCTCCGTCTGGGGTGAAAATTCGAGTACCTGCTCAGGTGCATACTCGATCACATGTCCCTCGCCATCGACATCTTCCTTATTTTCCACCTCGTTGGCTTCCTCCGCCTCCTCTTCCTCCTCTTCGGGAATATCTAGGCCAAAGCCACGGATAAAGTCCGGACGGCTTGCCGGCCGGGACGCGGAGGAAGGTGGTGCCAATGAGGACAAAGAGAGAGGAACACGGCCCTGAGGAGCATGGAGACCTCCTTGCAATTGGAGGGCGTCGGGCCCAGAATGTGGGATAGGCTCGACCTCTTGTTCGACGTTGGAACCGAATGGGTCAAATGACGAGACGGCACCTTCGAAGAAGGGCTGAGTGGGCAGCTGGGCGAGAGACATGGTATGGCCGTGGCGATTTGTCAAAAACCGTGGGGATGGGCGGTGTGGTGAGGAAGAGAGGACACCGAAGGGTGGGTTCGGGGACGCTGTTAAACTGTTATTGCCCGAGCCGGTACCGTCCTGCGACTGTTGTAGCTTGTTCAGCTTATAGAGGAGGATCTGAGGATCAGCAGGAGAGGATATCTACGGGTGGCATTAGTATATGACAAAAGAATTGTAACACGTGTCGAATTCTTTGTTCGACAATTGAGACTCACTGATGCTGCTCGAGCATGCGGCGCGTGAATGTGAGGAACATTACTCCCAAAGCCGCGCTCTATGCCCAATTTCTCCAGCTTTTCGTCAATCTCTCTCTGCTTCATGTCATCCCATGCCCGCTGCGTTTACACATGAGACAACTGCGAATGAATGCATCTATAGAGATAACTTACTTTACCAGGAAGAAAGACATCCAGAGTATCTGGTATATGGTTCCTCCATTCGTCCAAGGGGTATGAATCTACGGTGGTCAACTCCACTGGGGCAACTTCCTGCTCCTGGTACTCGAATCCATCTAAAACATGACGCGCCCATGGGGTCCGGGTCAACGGCTGCCCCTCCTCGCCTTCAATCGTCTCTTTGGGAAGTTTGACGTTGATCTTCTTCGCCTTTGGAGGCGGGGCCGCAGGTGTTGGCGCTGCTGTAGGGAGAGGGCTAAGCTTGCGAGCTGGGCCACCAAGTACAGCCTTTGGAGGCCCTCCAATGCTGAGCTGACGTCTATTTCTATTGGGGAAGGGGTGCGCGGACGGAGGTCCCGGAATGTTCCCCATCATAGAGGCTCGCGGGAAGTGACCTGCTCCAATAGGTGTCATGGGGGAGAAACCATTTGGTGGATGGATTCCAGCAGAGGCCAAGTGAGCAATGCTTGCTCGCTGGTGATGTGTAGGCCGACCTGGAGCTGGAGGAGGCTGAGGATTGAAGAAAGGCTGCATTGGCGTCTGCATTGAATTTGGAATGGGGAAGGACGGGAGATAGTTCTGAACGACAGGAGAGAACATAGTTTGTCCCTGGAAGCCACCACCAGGTTGTGGCATGTTGAGCTGGGGTAGATTGAGCCGAGGCAGATGCTCTCTAGGCCTTGCCATTGAGAGAGGCTATGACGAGAACGTCGTGAATCCACCTAGGAATGTGTAGAGGTATAATGTATAGGTATAGAGGGCTCCAGCAGCGTAAACCGACGGAGCGCAAGCTCGGCCTCTAGCCAAACGAATTGAAGGGAGCAGAAGGCTCTGGTCAAAACCTGTCGAGGACAGAATTTGATGGCATTCAGACAGACACGTGTGGCTACTTCATTTCACGGAACTTTACTCAAACACTCAAAAGAAGAGGGTTATCTGGGCAGCGTAGAGCTCGACTTTAAAGCCGTCTTTCATGTCTTGCTCAAATTTGGATAAAGTCTTACAGGTCGCCGTTACAGTCGCCGTTTCTTCCAAGTATTCGTCTCTACGGGTTACAGCCGACACTTCGACAGCTCCTCGACTTCTATGCCTAAATTTACGCGTAACAGAGCCCGCTGATGGACTTGTTGTCACGAATAAATTAGCTGTGACCAGTGGACCCTGCACTCCTAACAAGAAAAGGTGATATATCACTTTTTTTTATAAGGCTGGATGCATGCAATCGGAAATTTTTGCGACCCATCTTTCCCCCCATCCAAAGCACAATATGCCCAAGGTATATTCCCCTCTACCTTGCTACCAGAATGCGTTTTTTTTTTTTGACCGTCTTTCCTTCTCAGCAATCGAAAGTGGCTAAAACGAGGATCGCGAACTTGAATAAAGGTCGTGCGTCTAAGTCGCGCTCTGCCAGCACGTCTACTACTACTACACCCGCAGAGGATGTTCAACCTGTTCAACCTCCCATGAAAAAGCAGCGAACAGAGGTAAGCTTTCCCTACTTGACACAATATCGTACATTGGACCCATATAAGCACAGGCACCCGCCTCTCAGCCTTCTGGAAGTAAGAAGAATGCTACCAGTGCCAAAGTAAGCATTTTATACCTTTTCAAAAATTGCTCATGTACTTACTTCGCCTTCTCAGAATGCTGAGGCCACCATGAGCCAAGACAACACTGCTACTGCGGTAGTCCCCACTGCTCAAGTGGCGAGTGTTTTGGCTGAAACTCATGTAGGTCCTCATCCATGCTGTACACTACTAGATCATGCCCTGACGGTACTGACACATTTAGCCCGCTATCCCTGCTCCTACTCGGGACAGTATCATTGCTGGATCTGCTGTCCCCTCTAGCCCTAACATGCCCTCGAGTGGCTCTTTCTGTGTCTACTTAATACTGCTTCCTTTCCTTCAGTAGGTCCTCGTCCCTGACGCCAAAACGGGAAAAAAGGACTACGCTGCACTTCTCAACAAAATCAAGAGCCCACAATCGAAGAAAGACCGCGCTGCCCAGTGCTTCGTCAGTTTCCCCGCCGACTCCACAAGTGGATACGGGCGCTTTCGTTGCAGGTGCTACAGCTTCATAGAGCCCATGGGTGACGAGCCATATGACGTGGGCATTGTAGGGCTCCGTAAAGTGGATAGTCTTGTTTTGCCTAGTGTGACTGGTGCGGGTGTACAGGGCACGCCGGTCCCGGCTACTTCTGACTGTGGCGTCAACTCGGTCAGCGGGAATTTTAAGTTGTGCACTGTGCCCGTGTACAAGGGCGCCCAGGGAGAGGTCCTTTACGAGGGCTTTGTCGAGTTCAAAGTACGATATGGGATGTATGCCAGTAAGGGGCATGGGAGTGGGACAGATGTAGAATTTGGCTTTTGGGCCTTCAGTTCGAGAGACGGGGATATGCTTACGGAAGGGAGTACTGCACCTGGCTGGAACAGCGGGGCGAGCGATGATTTGGGCTTTGGACTTGATGGAGACTTTGATGACTTTGATGATGAAGACGCAGATGGATTCGGGGATTTCGAAAATTCCGCTATAAACAAGGCCCGCGCAAATCCAGTGGGATCCAGGAGGTATAAGAACTGGTTCAATAAGTTCCGGCATAGTGGGATTCCGTATGATATGTACGACTCCGACACGGACTTCCTCTAACTTTTCCTACAAGATGCTAAAGTGATCACAACTTTACTTCCATTACGACTTAATAAATAAAATTTTCTCATAATGATGAGGCTTGCAGTTTCCAGGCCTTGGCTTACCTCTGGACTGCATAGTTGGCAGCCTGTACATCGCGTGAAAAGATTAATCAAATACATAAGGAGTGGTCGCTCTGAGCCAAATATTTAGGGCTGTCTACCGCTTACTGTTATCCATCCCTTGTCTTCGGTTAATATACTACCATGGGATCGTCTATTTCGCCGCTACACAACCATGGTGTTAGTTCAACGTATTCTCTGGTCTGTTCTTGCTGTCCTGATGCTGTACCGTGCTAGCATATATCTAGATATCTTTCCGCATCGAACCGCACTAGATTTGGAATCACACTCCTGCCAACTAATCAAAGCATCGATATTGGTGACAGACACTGACTTATGTTGCGATATTGGAGGCTCTGTTTACCCGAGCCGTGAAGCCTTGGCTGCGCTGTATAGGGTGACTCACTATAGTGGCGCTTGGGTCAGTCTCAACAAATTCACCAGAAAAGCTGCAGTGTTACACTTCATTTTTCTCAAAAACCGGAATGAAAGACGGGGAAAGCACATGGCGAATCAATCGAACAAAGGGACTTTTTTATGCGTGAGAGAACTGTTGCGCCTCCCGATTTCTTCCTCGACCAGGTGAGCATCCCCATTCTCTCTATAACTTGTCTCTCTAAATTCTAAAATCTCATACTCTGGAAAAGTAACATAAATATGAGCGCATCGAGTCAAGGAAAATTCCCGCGTCCTCTACGCTGTGTTCTCGTGCCAAAGAACGCTAGAGGAAGAAACAGTACGAGACCCAGACAAGTTCAGGCTACTGTATCACAATATGTATACCAGCTAACCTCCCATCGAGTCCAGCCTATCGTGGTAGAGCTCTTTGTCCTTGCCAATCCCGCTACGAACGGCAGTGCCGCTGCTGGCAGGTTGGTATACGTTGACCCTCAGTTCATCTACCAAACTTGAGAACTCACGCGCTTCTCACTTTCAGGGGGATTCTGCCGTCAATGTTGCAGCCGCCGTATATTGAGGCTACGGCAGCGTCAGGTTCAGTATATATACACACCTATAGCTCCTTTTGCCTGTACAGACAGACCCTGCCTTTTCTCCGTGCTGCCCTCACTGACGCCACCATGGGGACGAAGGATTATGCGGTCCTCTTCTCTAAGATCAAGGAGTTCCAGATGAACAACGATTCAGGTCAGTGCCCTGCCACTGCGAATGGATACGGCTGGTTGTCTTCGCTCAGCTCCAGCTACGTAGAACCAAGGGACAGTGAGGCGTATGACATTGGCATCGCAAGGCTAGCGCAGCCATTGACGACTTACTGATGGATTTGGTTCCGGTGTGGACTAATACGCATGGGGAGATGAAGTGCGCGCATCGTTCTATGTGCGGCACAGCGTGCCCTTTTTGCAAAGTTGCATGGTATAGGGTCGAGTATTCTTGTCTCTGTTAGACAGGTTATCGTGGAAGGGGTCGATTCGTCTTACTTTGCTGATTATGCGGGCTTCGACGAAGAGTATTCTGATGATTTTTGAATGGAACTACGTTACCCTCCTACCTGTTGTGTCGATAATATTGGGCTGCTGAGCAGCTATATGTATAAAGAAGGCTTGAGATTCTTCGAGTCTTGTGATTACACTGGCCAATCATTACCAAAATGGTGTTCCCTGAATATTTATTTCGACTTTCAAAACAAAGCAGTGTCAGTCGGGGATTAAGCTTTAAGTTCTGTATAGGCACAGTAGGTAACACCAGTACATACCGCGATACTTCTTGTAACGACGGGTTACTCAATGGTGCTCGGCTGGGTGAATATTAATTTCAGATATCAATATTTCGTGTGTCCCGATGGGTACTGTGGCTGAAGTCTGCATAGCTTATGGTTCCATCCAACGTCTTCAAAGCCAGGTTACGCCGCGAACGCGTAAAGCAGGAAAATCCTTGCATCCGACTCGATGTGTCATCGTAGAAAGTGTACGAAATGCAAGGAAATACATTCCTCCTCACCAAGCACAGCAGGACTTGCAACGTCCCCAACGAATTGTCCATGGGCCGGAGCGACCGACGCTAAGACCTGCTAAGACTCGCGTACCTTGATCCAGCTTGTACCAACCGACGGATCGTCCTGATGATCGCGCCTGATACGCGAATTGCAGATCCCGCTTGGGAGCTTGTTGGGCCTCTCCCGATCTCAGTCACCCGCTTGTAAGCAGTTTTTACCGTACGCTAACGCAGATCGCCGATTTTCGCGTGGTTTGAGAATGATCCTAAAAGGCCCTCAATACTTAGTCGTGAAGTCGTGCCGATGTTTTTGCGGCGACTCGCATCAGAGAATCAATAAAGTAACGTCACGACGGTGCGATGCCCTCTCTCCCATCGACCGTCGAGGACTGATTATTGAGATTAATCGAAATCCCGAAGAGGACCGAGAGGGATGTAACTACACATCAAATGCGTCGCCGACTCGGATTGGAGCCTATTGGAGCATATATGAGGCACTGCGCTCCGTTGGGGTGGAGATCTCAGGTTCGACGTCCCGCGTCGGTACTGGGGTGGGAGCAATTTGATTTCTTTGATGTAGGTCATGCAGGCAACCAACCAACCATATCGATGTTTGACCACTTGTATGAGTTTGAGAAATTGAGAGCGCATAACACGAGCTACAGCGTGCGATCAATGCCCATGGTAAGGATCCCGACAACACACGAATGTCAAAATTCGTTCCTTGCGTGTCCCGTATGTAGCCACGCTGCACCATACCACACACGCTCTCAAACGCAACGCTCCCTAGAAGGGCCGCCCGATGGTATTGTCGACGGTCACGGACGCAATATAACATGCATAAGCAGTGATGAGTGTTGAGGCGAATCCACATGGCTCGCGTTCCTGATCGTTTGGCGCGTTTGGCGCTTGCGATGTGCCGGAAAGGAAATCAGTGGAAATCGGAAATCACTGCCGCACCTTGATGCGTGGGTGTTCACAACTTATGTACGTTGCGTGGCTGGCTGTTTCCCTCACCCCCACTCACCACCACGCCTTATTGAGTATCGAGGAGTATATTGATTAAACTGTTGGCACCCGACGCTTGCACAAGAAAAGAAGGTTGAATGATAATTAGATGAGAAATAGATTATATAAAATTAGAGTTGAATGGATGGACAATTCGGATGAAGTGGCTCAATATCAATCCGTTAATTGAAAGGGTTGTACGTGATTGAGCATCCGCACCCTACACTTCCGCCCATAATCCAAATTCAATATTGCGCTGCTGCCCCAGGTCAACTGTTCCCTTGATCGATATCTATATATATTCAATATTCCATGTTGGAAAGGAAAATCTCCAGGCCAACTTCCGTATCGCATCGATCCATCAATACATAAGGATTTAGGTAGGTAGGGTTGGGTATCAGAGGAAGAAAGAAAAGGGTGGAAAGGGACGACTGTATTGGTACCGAGTCTCGGAGTCCAAGATCCGGGGACGGTTAACGGACATCGACATTCAGTTGCATATGAACAGAACATTGGCATGTGGACGGGCTGGGACTGAGCCGACGGGATTCTGGAAGGAAGGTAGGAATAGGAATAGGAAGGAAGAAGGGCAGGAAGGGGAAACCTTGACACGGACGAGAAAGGACTAGGACCGTCGCGTCGACTCGTCGGGCGGATGTTTTTGGGTTAAGTAAGTATTGAGGTTCTGCAAAAATACCTCATTGCTTTAACTTGTCAAGTTTGACATACATACTAGTTTGTCATTGGGTGTGTCGTGTCGTGCGCCCTAATTTATTTTTTCTAGAAGTGTTGGTTGGCATACGTAGTCCGAGAGGAGAGGACGTCCCTGGGGCGTGCCCCCTTGCTTTCAACGCCTTACTGTGTAGATGGCACTCGAAGGCCATGTTTTCAGAATCAGAAGACTTGGTTGGATCCAGACTGGGAGAACGAGCACTGGAAGGGGGAAGGGACTTGCAACGTGTTTGAACACCAGACTGCGAGCCACGCGATGCGATTGTTGGGTGGCACGTCAATGTCGAGGAAGTCTCCGGCCGAAGAGCGTGCTCAGCGTTCATCGATAGGATGTGATGCGATTGCGATGCGATAGTCTTTGAGCCTAGTTTAGTTCAGGACAAAACGAGGTTACTTGTGTGATCATGGACCAGGAGCACTAGCCAACGCCGAATGGGCTTGAATTGAAACAGTGATATTAGTGTATGTGATTGTGCCATTTGGAAAGAGGGTAAGAAAAAAGTATGACGTCTAAATGCCATTTGACGGGGATGAATGTGTGATGTGATTAGATTTGGGGATGGTGGATTTAGATTTAGACGTAACGTTTCCTCTGCTTGTACTCGAGATACCTGTCCTCTTTGGGTGGCCTGCCGAAGCGTGGTTCCGGTTCCTCTGCAAGAAAAAAAAAACGCGTCGTGAGCAACTCAAGTAGGAAAAAAGTGAGACGCGACGCACTCAACACTTTCTTGTAAATCTCTGATACCCTGTAATCCCAGACCTCTCTCCACATGTGCGCACCTCCTCCAGGGACCTGGTCAAGCCCCCACTGCTTGACAAAGGCACGCACGTCAAAGTTGTTGCGCTCCGCGCGCAGCACGGGTGGGATGTCGAGATGCACGGAGGTAGGTACGCCCGGGGCGGCGTTGGCCTCGGTGGTGAGTGGGTAGGTGATGTGCGAGGGGTGCAGAGGGGGCTGCGGGAGGAGAAGGAGGACGTAGCGGTGGTAGGGGGTGCCTTGTTGCGGGTGAGGGGGCAGGTAGGGCGTGTGCCCGGTAAGGTCTATGCGGGTGCGGGTGGAGGCAGAGAGAGGTATGTTAGGTCTGGGTGGTGTGTTAGTAGTTTTTGTTAGTTGAATGAAAGGAAGCGCACTTGAGCCAGTGGAGGAATGTATGGAAGGATTGGCTTTCTTCGTCAGGGACGTCGGGGTCTACGAGTAGCATGGTATACAGTCTGGTGTCGGTGTGGAACACGTTGGCGTAGACGTTGGGGGGTTTAATGGTCTATAAAATAATTTTAACGCGCGAACCTATGAAAGAGAAAAGGAAGTACCTGTTCGGAGACAAGGAACGTTCCTGGTTCAACAGTCGCGTGCAGCTTTTTAGAGACGACGCGTTCACGGAGAGTGGTGCGGGCTACTACGTGGACGTCGATTGTAGGGCGAAGGTCCGGGAGGACGTCGGGGATGACATGCATTTGGTGCAGACGTTCCATCTACGAGGGTCAGCAAGTCGTGAAGCACGGGTTATGGGGAGTACTGACCAGCAAGTCGAGGTCACCGTCGCTACGCCACTTTTTCTCGACGAGGTGACGGTGGCCCGGGAGGGACATGTCCACTGTAAAGGGTGTTGGTGTAGTCCGGCATCGCGGGAATACGACTTACCCATGGCATTGGAGACTTTCCACCTAACGTCAGGCAAATTGACCTGGCTCTGGACCTCCACAATCCTCAACTTTTCCCTCTTCTTCTCGAGCTCCACTCTCAGCTTGGTCAAATCCTCCCTCTCCTCTACATTCGCCTTGGCGACCTCTGCTACGTTTGCTTCAAGCTTTTCAATTTCCTCACCGAGCACACGTGCTTCAGCAGTAAGGTACTGGGAATCTTTACGGATGAGCTCGAGGGCCAAGTCGTAGGCGGGAATAACACCAGGAGCGAGGGGACGGTTCCATTTTCGCGGTTGAGAAAGAGAAATGGAAGGACGTTTGGGGGGGATGGGGACGCGCCAACGACGACCGGTTTTAGGAGCGGTAGCTGGAGGGGGAGGGGGAACAGGAGTAGATTCTGTTGACTGTAGAGAGGCGTTTGCTCGGGAAAGAGAAGGGGCTGAGAGTTTGAGTCGGCGGAGGACGAGCATCCTTGCTGGTCAAGACGCGTTCACCGCAACAAAACAAAAATTTGGAACAGTCTTTGTCTCTGTTTGTCTGCAGCGCCGACGTCTTCATACATTCAATTCCACAGTATCACTAGTTTCATGAAAACGGGAGAAATCGTTATAACCCATTAATGATCATATAACAACCCAACACCAAAAATGACAGACAACAACTCGACTCTAGGTACATATGTACGGGGACAGGGATACAACAATAAGTAAAGCGACCCTGGGGCGCCCGGCGCTCTACTGATGCGTCGCGAGCAAGGCAGGAGGGGAAAAGTAAGTCGGCGGGATATGACGGGAACGCCAATGTGTAGGATGAATGCATGGGTCAGAAGGAAACAAGCAGGCATGTAGTGTATGTGTAGATGTATGGAGGAAATGAGACAGAATGCGAACCAACACGGTGGGTGGCGACTAATGGAGGATGGCGCATAATGTAGCCTGCAAGCAGGCATGTATGAGAAAAAGGGCTATGCACAATGGTGGATGGTAAATGAACAAGAAGCGTAGAGCAGGAGGTCAGTGTATGTAAATGGGCGACCCCGCTGTTGCGCAGATTAAGGCAGAGAGTGAGCGTAAAAATACAGCTGGCCATTCAAAGGTCAGAGAGTTCAGCAGCAGGCAATATACAGTAATAAAAATATCAGATGCACAGATCAGAGCGAGCGAGCAGACACGGGCGACGATTAAAACGTCGAAAGTGACGGCACGCGAGGTCTCCGTCGAGAATCGACCGCGCGAGGGAGAAGCCGATATTGGAACTCGCCGTCTTTAATAATTGGGTTGTCGTGGCGCTCACGTTCTCGGCGCTCCGCCAGTTCCATGTCTACCTCGAACTGCGCCTTGGCGCCAGGGACCGGCGGCCGGTAACCAATAATGGGGGGCTCTTGCTTGGGCTCCCAACGACCACCGCCAGTAGCCTTACAGATGACACTCGAGCGACGCAGGGGGTAGGCATCGAGTTCGCCGTATGAGCGCTCAAGGTCTGGGGGGAGGGTGAGGTGAGAAGCACGGATGGTGGAGCGACGGAGGGCGGTGTTGAGGCTGGAGGAGCTGCTTCTGGTGGAGAGGGATCTGGTTTTTCTACAAGCGAGGGGAACGGCGGTGGCAAGGAGGGAGGCAGAGTCAGACGCGGTAAAAGGATGTGGTACGTGTGAAGGCGCGTCAATGCTAGAGGCTAGGGACGACGAACCGCTCGCGACGGGGGAAGATGAAAGAGGTGATTTGAGCATGGATATGGGAGAAGAGAGAATGCGAGCGAGTGAAGGGCGAATGATGTCGGGTGTACGGGGAGTGGAAGGCTGACCGTGGATCTGGTCCCAGCAGTCATCACAGACGCGACATGAATTTATTGGGGCAATTTCAGACTCGTAGAGAGAAATTGAAGTATTGCGCGGAGGATGGAGAAATTCTAGCTTGGAGGTGTCGAGAAGAGGAGTCGAGCGACTGCTGCACGCAGCACAGAATATTCCGCCGCATTTGCGACAATGCTAGAGGAATACAAGGTCAGACGCGGAGGCCATTGAGCAGTAATGATCGACTTGCATGTTTCCGTTGCAAGACATGAAAGACGGCTGAGCAGTAAAAGTTGTCGCATCTGGTGGCCACCGAGTCGGGCTAGACTTTATAAATGAGGACAATGTCTTAAAACATGCCTAGACCGCTACTTGCCTTCCAGAGCTGTTTCGGAAGCAAAACAGCGAGATGCTCGTTGGTGCTTTCCTCCTGTTCAGGTACACTGTGGAGACTAGAGGTAGAGGAGGATGGAGAACTGCTGTGGGTGAGTGAGGGTAGTGGGGAATAGCACGAGTCTGGGGACGTGGTGCGGGGGTCATCGCCGGGGACGGGGAACGGAGGGCGTTGGATGTCGAGGACGACGGCGACGAGAGGGCGGGAAGCAGAGAGGGCAGACATTGGTGGTGGAGGGGGGATAACCCGTCGAGGAGTGCACATCATATATTATATTTCCCGTTACTATACCGTGTGGGAAAAATCTGCTAAATCTCAGATCGATCATCGGGATATCCCCATTTCATTTCGGAGGAACTCGCGGAGCATTACCACACCAGCGTTGCCACCAAACAAACCACAATAACGCGGCCAATCCGCGTCGTCGCATTTTTCCCGCCGCGGGCCTAAAAGTATCAGCGTACCCCCGTCACAGGCTCATAAACCATCCATCTTTTCGCCCTGGCTATAGCCATATGTTTTGTCTCCGACGCTCGTAACCACCACGACCACCGTCCTCCCGCCTTCGTCTCCTCTCTCCACCCCCTTACCCGTCTGCCCTGACAATATCACCACCGTTCCTCTATTCGCTTTACCGTCCTCGCGTGCCATGCTTCTAACCCATCTCGGCCTTTTCCTCCCTGTCCTCCGTTGCTAAACTGTCCTATTTTATGTACATACCCCACGTCAAACCACCCTTAATGTAGAAGAATAGACCGCCGCGATGGATGGAAATCCAGCGTTCAAATCGTACTCGTCTTTTTTCTCCTCATCCCCGACTACGCCTATGTAAACGGTATAAAATGACAGCGAAAACTTCCGCCACAGGGCACTCGGTCTAAAGTATACCCACGCACACGACCATACACGACTTCTCAAAAAACAGGAATTCTGACAAGAACGACACAGCTCAGCTGACGAGCCTCGAGGCCGTCGCTGATCCATGGCTGGGATCCATTCAAGCACTGAAAGTGTTCAATTGAACAACCTTCTCAGAAGCATGTTTTAGGTCGTTGGCACCTTCCAGATTGATAACCGTCCAATCCAAGCCTTGTTGCGTTGGAGAAGCACCCCTAGATGTGCCTCCTTAGGCCCAGCCTAGTCCCGCGACCCGTCATCTGCACCGTGTGGATGTATTGTCAACCACGAGCACCCGCAGTCAACGCGCACCACCCTCTTGATCTCGGTGTACACATGCCGTACAAAAATTTTGTTCTGTGTTTTTTTCGTTGGTGTTTGAGGTCAAAAAATCATACGACTCTGTACGTCGGGCGTTGCTTCCGCATCCGCACCGCCCCCGCTGAGCTACGGTCACTCGCCGTAGCCTTGTACGCCGTGTTCCACGTCCATCCTAATCCTACATGTGCTTCCTTGAATTCCTACTCCCGTTCCAAGAATAACATGCCTTCGCTTGAGTCCTCTCCGAGTCCATTCCATTCCATTGATATATACCGTACATCTATGTATCATAGTACCTCGACCTCCGAGCCGTCGGAGTGAATTATCCTCTACATACTTGGGCTCCTCTGACCTTTTACCATCAAAGCTGCGCCCCACTCAACTCCAATCTCACGACGCTTGCGCTTGTGCTCGCTCCATACCAAACACATGCCTACCCCAGTTCCCCAGAAGACCACTCCACAATTTTTTTCTCGTGGTTCCTGTGGTACCTTCGATGCCTGTTGCTCATAGGAGCACGAGAAGGGTAAGTGACAGGAAAGGTGGCAAGGGTCGGAGAGTTCTCGGAGGTTTCTCCGGGGACTGTCATTCATTACCGCCCTACATACTTACACGTACTTGATACACGTAGAGATACATAGGCTGTAGCAAAGCTTCTGGCTGGCCTCAAGGGGGTCACAGGGAAGTTAGTTGAGGATTAGTACTTGGCCGAGTTGAGCTCGGGTCGGACGCCGAATAATTCTTTTTTGCGCCTGCCGCGCCATCGCACAGCCTGGGCATAGGTAATGCGTGCGCCGACGCCGACATCTAACCGCGCCCGACGCGGTGCGGTGGTCCGTGTAAGCAAAGGGATGTAAGCTTGGTCTGCTTCAAAGTTTTACAGACCGTTGGAAGAAGTGTGTAGACGTCGACGGTTCCTGGATCATTGGATGATCGTCGACGTCGGATAGTGCGTGTCCACGAGCTCTTGTTAACGCTGCACGCGTCGATGAAATGCAATACATGTGGTAATTATAACAACGGCTGCGGTCGCGGTACAACCTCGCGGCGGCGCCTCCTGTGGAGCTGCGTCCGGATAATTCTAGATCTCTTAGAACTTGACAATTCAAAGCACAAGCATCCCCTGGCGATCATTGCATTCAATGATTTCATGTGCGCACGACCGCGACGTAGCCAGGTACGGAATCCTGGAGAAATACCAAGGTTAATACTCAGGAGCGTCATTGGCCCTTAGCCCTGTGCGGGGCCCCAGTGGAGGAACCAGTAGGAATAATTCATTGTAGGAAAGAAGGGGGAGGGGATCCGTGGATTCGCCGGGGGGTGGAGAAATTAATCATTGCATGCGAGCACTATTTTACTAGCTGCGCGCTCAGGCGCACATTGTGAGTTTTTTGATCGAAAAGGGGCCGAGAGTTTTGATTAGAAAGAACTTGACCACGTTTTGTGTCGATCGATCACCTAGTTGATAGGGTTGGGCCCCGTAGTCCCGTAGACCGGCGTCGTCCGTGATTTTTTGGGTGTGGTGTAGCCGCCGAGACGAGACTCGCGTGGAGACTATTTTTAATGTTATGGAGATTATGTATGAAGTAGTTATCTTCTAAATTTTGAGGCTGTATATGCCACCATGATCATGTTGTAATCGTGATGATGGATTTTTTTAACGATCGGGACGAAATGCCTATTAGTTCGAAGACCGAGCAGGATTTTGGACCGGGGGCTTGGTAGAAAGAGAAATGAACACCATGTGTTGTTGTTTGGATCTCTGTATTGATCTAGCACAGTCTATCTGTGCTGATAGTACTTGTGAGATCGACCTTTAGGTGTTAGATAATGTCAAGAACCCTAGAAGTGACATCAAACGATATCACGCAGAATTTCCAGTCTCGTTTGGATTTATGATGAGTCGCGGCAGCCACTGCTTTGTGGAGTCGCCACGCCGCAGGGGCTCAGTTCAGGCGCCCTGGGACCTGCGGATGTCATCCAGTCAGTAATCATCATGTGCTCGTTTTTTTTGCTGGGATTTAAGTTGACCCTCTTACATAGCCGTCCTGACCCAAAAGTCTACATTAAAAATGTTTTGATTTCGCCACTGAGCGGAGCCATAACTCCAACTAACATAGTAGCTCATGTTAAAAAGAATTTAGAAATGCCACACGACACGCCTGTGAGTCTGATCATGATCGACATACTACCGACAGTTATGTAGCCGTGTCATGGGACAGTTGTCTGGATCATGCGCGGGAAGGGGAAGGGGAAGCGGACGGACATCTTGGTTCTGCGTGCTCGTACTACGACTCGTATAACTTTGGAAGAAGATCGCGAGTATCGGAACCCGGTGCTCTGGCGGGACGACATCGGCAAGTAGGTGGACAGCAAAGCACTTGACAGACCCATGACCGTGTTCCCAGTGGCGCCTCGCTTGTATAACCGGTTATCGATATCGATTATTTATGACATAGAACCAGGCAAAACAAGAACGGATTCACAGCCGAGCCGATTGTGATGCATGTATGCATGTAAGTAAACTCGTAGCTGTCCTAGAATCACGATGCGAGGAGGATGAGGATCAGATTGGGGAAAAGACAAGGGACTCGGACAAGCTCGAGGTGCCAGATGTGGACAGGGATAACATGGCTTAGAGAAGGCCCGAAATTTAGATGATTGCATGTACAAAGTGACGCACTATGCGATCGATACGAAGGGACTCTGTTGTTTTCAACTTTTCAACGTGCTTCTGTTCAGGAGATCTGCACTCTGCCTAAGGAGATCGGGTGACCGCAACGCGGGAGGCTAAGGCTGTAAACGAGGCAACATACCCACTGTCCTGTCGACGTCACGGCCACTACTCCGAGTCATTAGCCGAGCGCACGAGGCAAACCTACGGCCATGTCCACGTTTAGTTCAGTCATCTTGCTGTCTTCTTGATGACCATCGTTCTTTCAAGTGTAAACTTGAACGCGAGGCTCCGAACTGGGAGGACTTAGAGAGGCCCGGTTTACGTTCAGTAAAAACGGTGACCTCAAGCTACGAACTTTCGGACCGCCTATCAATAGGCTCATTCTGATAGTAAACCTTGTGTTGATTGTGCTGTAATACGCAAAGAGAGTTTTAGCCACAGGCCGACTCGGGATTCAATTGGTTGATTCAATTGGTGGTTCCAGTAAAAATGATAAAATGATCCAGTTCAGAACGAGTTCGCCACAATCACACAAGAAGTGATCGCACATAAAGAGGAAGCGAAACCAAAGTTTGTTAGGCGCTTTATTGCCAAGCAGTGACAAGGATCAAGGAAGGCCGCGTCTACTAGACAAGCTCTGGAGTCGATGAGCCTACCCCTCTTCACTGACAGAGAGACAAGACAAGTAACTTGGCAAGTAGGAACCAGCAGTGCGGAAACAACCTATATGACGACATGTGCCTCGGCGTGCCTTGTTGCTAGACCCCGAATTTGTCCCGCTTTGACCTCTACTCCAAGGGAATAAGGAATACTGCCCCCCCAAGTGGTTTGAAACGTTGACTTTTCAAGCACAGTAGAACATTGATGTACCGTCTATTGTCTTCAATATATTAATCAGATTAAGTAAGACAAATAGCTCTTACATAGTAATAGTGTTGACGCCCATAAGACTTCCGTCCACTTTCATGAGAGTATACACTACGTCCATTACCGCCGAGGACAAAGGATCAAGTACAGTGTATTTCGGGAGTGGTGCGAATGGCAAGTAAGTTGATCACCACGTTCCCCAAAGATAGGATAGACAGAGTAAGCGTTGCAATTAAAGGAAAGCCAATGAGTTTGAAACGAATGAATGCTTGATGAATGCAGTTGTAGTTGTTTACTTTCCGCCTCAAACCTAAGGAAAGCGATTGACAAATCAAATAAACATGCCAAAAAAGGGCGGGATGAGAAGTTAGCACACACCATGGTGTACAACATACTTATGGCCGCGCTTTGGCGGCCACCTTTGTGACGTGTTTAATTTAGCAGTGTTGCAGACTATGATGGCTATAATGGGGTGAGGGACTCAAAAGAGGTTTTATGACACCCATGCGCCCATTACTTTCCTTCTATATTTTCAAAGTATGAATGCCGTTATCAGTTACATATAACATTCCCACCATCATTGGCATCAAACCGCAAGATCCCGCGAAGGTGGATAGCTCTCCGGTCTTGGCGCTTTTCAAATCAGCAAACCATAGACAGATGTAGAGTGTCTATTCTTGCCTGACATCCCGATCTTCCCGCAACGATGGGCCACTTACACTTTCCTCCATGCGACTCACTGCAGACACTTGATGATAGCCATAAGGAGTGGCGCATCGCACGAGTCTTTATCAGCGAGGCTGCACGTAACACCTTCGTAACTGTTCACCATGTAACTTCGTGTATAAAACTCTCTATAAGTTCGCCTTTTGACAAGCTAAACCCTCATCTTAGCTTCACAAGTCCCAAGTCCGGCTCCAAACCCAATAACGTTCCAAGACGCCAAGAAGCATTTCGTATCCTACGCTGTCCAATTCAATTGTCCCCACATGACGAGATTGATCGCGTAAGTTGCAAGCCTGCGGTACCGAATCTGTGCACTGGTCACTGCCGCTGTCGTTTCTAAGCTGTCCGGCGGCACTGACATCGAGGTCAATTGAATTAACATCAGCACCCACGTCACTCCTCTCTCTGAGCATGAGCTCATCCCTGCAAGTCTCTCCATCAACCTCGTCTCGGATTCCCGCCTTTCCCCTTCCTTCGATGGCATATCCCCGCCTTGCTCCACTGCATGTGTTTCTCCTCGGGCTGACTTCTATGTCGGGTTGATCAGCCAGTCGTGATGCCTCTACCCCAACTTCAGATTTTGTTGTTCGCAAAGGGCTGGATGACAGCCGCTGATACCGTGTGATGAGTTGGAGAAGAGCATCCGAAATACCCTTGCTCAAAAGTCGCACTCCGTCTTCCTGGATAATTGAATCATTTACTTGTGGCACCTTGTTACCTACTTCCTTGCATGTGTTCTCCGTGCCCCTGAGCTCCGTAACGACTGAAACTGTCACCATGTGTTGTGCAAGTTCGCTATGAGAAGAGGGTTCGCCAAATAGGACATGGAGGACTGTACAGAGATACCACAGCGAGTCCTTCGTCGCGAGCTTCTTCACGCGGTCAAAACGTATAAGGCGGTGGTCTCTCTTGGCATGAACGCCGACGCCACGGCTAGCGTCGCGAGAGAAACCACTCTCAGGCACCGTCAGGATGTGGTCAAGCTCCCGTATGGTTTCCAAGATCAACGAGGCCCGGAAAGTTTTAGATATCAAAGATGGTTCAGTCAATGGCGAGGACGCTTGTAGGCGGCCATCAACAGTGGAAAATATTTTCCTGAAGAGGTCTAGCATGCCTACGCGCATGTCAATGGGAGGGGATTGGTTAGAAGCAGCTGGCGGCTTCTGTTTGTCTACCGTGGCAAATCTAGCGGTCCTAGGGCAGGTGAGGAACAGCGAACCGAGGTAAGTCTCCGACCTAGTTTTGAATGCGTGAATTAGTGGAACTAGAACCAGCCTTGTTGTTCTGTCAAGAAATGCAATCATAGGTTCGGCCGTTTGGGGCAGGACTTGGGCCAACGGAGGTAAAGACAATGCGAGAACATGATGCAACGTAAGTCCTAATCGTTCTAGAGTATCTGCATCCGGAACAGCACAGATATCGGCACGTAATATGATGCTCCTAATTTGTCGTGCAACCGCCTCCACTGTGCGTAGAGTCACAGATAATATCAAGTCCAATTGTGCTTCGGGCAGCGATGTCAGACGGGTGAAGTCATCAAGGATGGAAAACATTGAATGCGATGTCCCAGGTAGGAGCACTTCTTTACTAGAGGACATATCTTCCATGAGGGTTCTCAAGTCAGGACGAACAAGCGACATCTCTGGTCGCCTCGAGTTTTCGGAGCCTGTCGTAGGGGCTATTTTTTTCTTCGGCTTTTTCTTTGAAGAAATAGATGGTTCCAAGCTCGAATTCGGCGCGGGCAACGAAGGAATGGACATTGTTGCTCTCTCCATGACAGATAGTTCTGTAAGTGATGATAAATTAGGTATGTAAGAGAGATATTAATACCGGACGCACTGATTTGTTCTGCCTCATATTTTTCTTTCAGTGCTGCAAAATCACGTTCCAGCGTAAGAGCTAGATTTTTCCAAGGTTGGACGGAGGAGACATCTGGAGATGTTGGTGAAAACTTAGATCTCAAGTTCAGGGCATATGCTTGTCAACGGTCAGCATCACTGGGACACGTTTTCCGCCAATAAGCTACTCACATTGGAACGATTGATTAGGAGGCTTGAATTTTAGTGCAGTGAGAGCCTAAGGTAAGTCCTTCAAAAAGTTGATTATGGATACGCAATAAGAAACGGACGACTGCGATGCGGAATTGATCTCCCTCGGGGGTCATACCGCCAGCGAGAACGGTGCCAGTCATTTTCACAGTGACATTGACATTGTTATATGAATGTCGAATTCCGAATCATGGTCAGTCACCAGTGTCACAGGACGCGTCCAGTCACTTCAACGTGACCCAACAAAAGTCGTGATGACTGTACAAACTTGAACGTTTGAACACTACTGTACCATTTCGATCAGTTCGGCAGTCACGCGTCACACCAATTTTTCAAAGACCCCAG